>JACEFZ010009183.1:0-105000 GCA_014155875.1 Cepaea nemoralis
ACAACACTATCCACTGAGTGCTGATTGGTCGATAACAATATGGGCCTAGCACCATATACCCAATGCGCCTGACGGTGTGTAACAGAGTCGGTTACTATGTTAGCTGACAGTACATCACTTACCTATAATACCCGACTTCACATTAACAACTCAAAGTAGTTCTATACACACATATAACAATGCGAATGAACATTCTTGTTGTGGCTGGGCCGACCAGAGATATAGCTAAGAACTAAGAACACAATATGGACACTGGGGGGAGGGGGGCGCCTGCATGGTCCTTGAGTGTGGTGTCGCCTCGAGTGGCTGATGTCCAGGGTCAAGCCTGGTGAGGACGGGATTATTCACGTGGACTTCTAGTATATAAAATTTGCCCTGGTCTTGGTGTAGTGAGACCGGACGCCCGTCTGGTATTGTGCGCACGTAAAAATATCCCTTGGCAGTTGAATCGAAAAAGAGTAGTCTACCGCGCGTGCCCCGGCAATTTCGAGTTAATATGTTACCACAAGTATTCAGAGCCTCGCCTGGTTCTATGGAGTTCGTGCACTGAGCGGAGTTTACTCCAGACTCCGGTTTGAGTTAGGAGGAGAACGTGGGCACTTCTGGGTTTACACGCTGTGTGCCGTGATGTTGATCATCGCATTAAACTAAACTAAACAAACTGAATGAACATTTACATGGATGTGGAAGGAAATCGCCTCATCAATTTCCCAAGAATATATTTATAATCAAGGAAAGTGAATATACTCTTTCAGACCGTCAGAGCTATTGGTGTAGCGCAGTCCCATATTTGTATAATCAAAAGGCACTTGACGGTATCTGGTGTCGGTCCCATATTTGTAAACCACTCGGCACTTAATGGTTGAAGTGGTTACGATGACGCCGGCCGCCTTTAATTCTTAGGAAATTTCCTAGTACTGTACTCATCGTAAGCTAGTTCGATCCAACATCCCAAGTCTGGGGTGGAAGAGGAGGGGGGGGGGGGGGGGGGGGTGGGGGGGGGGGGGGGGGTGGGGGGGGGGGGGGGGGGGGGGGGGTGGGGGGGGGGGGGGGGGGGGGGGGGGGGGGGGGGGGGGGGGGGGGGGGGGGGGGGGGGGGGGGGGGGGGGGGGGGGGGGGGGGGGGGGGGGGGGGGGGGGGGGGGGGGGGGGGGGGGGGGGGGGGGGGGGGGGGTGGGGGGGGGGGGGGGGGGGGGGGGGGGGGGGGGGGGGGGGGGGGGGGGGGGGGGGGGGGGGGGGGGGGGGGGGGGGGGGGGGGGGGGGGGGGGGGGGGGGGGGGGGGGGGGGGGGGGGGGTGGGGGGTGGGGGGGGGGGGGGGGGGGGGGGGGGGGGGGGGGGGGGGGGGGGGGGGGGGGGGGGGGGGGGGGGGGGGGGGGGGTGGGGGTGGGGGGGGGGGGGGGGGGGGGGGGGGGGGGGGGGGGGGGGGGGGGGGGGGGGTGGGGGGGGGGGGGGGGGGGGGGGGGGGGGGGGGGGGGGGGGGGGGGGGGGGGGGGGGGGGGGGTGGGGGGGGGGGGGGGGGGGGGGGGGGGGGGGGGGGGGGGGGGGGGGGTGGGGGGGGGGGGGGGGGGGGGGGGGGGGGGGGGGGGGGGGGGGGGGGGGGGGGGGGGGGGGGGGGGGGGGGGGGGGGGGGGGGGGGGGGGGGGGGGGGGTGGGGGGGGGGGGGGGGGGGGGGGGGGGGGGGGGGGGGGGGGGGGGGGGGGGGGGGGGTGGGGGGGGTGGGGGGGGGGGGGGGGGGGTGGGGGGGGGGGGGGGGGGGGGGGGGGGGGGGGGGGGGGGGGGGGGGGGGGGGGGGGGTGGGGGGGGGGGTGGGGGGGGGGGGGGGGGGGGGGGGGTGGGGGTGGGGGGGGGGGGGGGGTGGGGGGGGGGGGGTGGGGGGGGGGGGGGGGGGGGGTGGGGGGGGGGGGGGGGGGGGGGGGGGGGGGGGGGGGGGGGGGGGGGGGGGGGGGGGGGGGGGGGGGGGGGGGGGGTGTAAGGAGAGAATGGGGATGGCCCGTCTCTAAAGGGAATCGAAAACATGGCCACCGTGTCAGAAGACAAGATTGCTGGCAACCGCGCTACCGCGGTTCCGAAGATTTTAGCATATGGGCAGTAACAATGTTGTACTTCAGGCAGAGTGATTCCCCTAACACCCATAGTGTCCACATTGTGTTCTTAGTTCTTAGCTATATCTATGGTCGGCCCAGCCACAACAAGAATCTGATGATTTTCCAGATATTTTGGAAATTAGACGAAAAAACGGAAAGGACTAGTCAGACGAACTAATACCGACACGTGGTAACATCTACGATAGCGGTTCTCAACCAATTTTTGGCCCGTGCCCCCCTTTACCATATTTTCAGAACGTCATCCCCCCCCCCACCCACCCCTTTTCGTATTCCTACCTAAAATATTGGCCCAGTGCCCCCTTAACCATATGTTTCAGAATGTCATTCCCCCCTTTCATATTTCCTACCTAACAATCTCCGCCCCTGCCCCTACACAGTATACGTAATAATGGAAGCTAAATTTAATAGCACATACTAAAACAAGTCTAGACATCCACATAAAACCTGATTGTGGGTCTACTTCTTATATATAATTGCGATCTCCGTCTGTCTGTCTGTCTGTCCGTATGTCCTTTATGCGCTCCGCGAACGCCCATCCGATTGAGATGAAATTTTCTACACGTCCTTCCTTTCTTTCCAGTGCAGCCCACTGTCGTATTTTATTTTCTTCTTCCTCCTCCTCCCTCCTCCCATTCCCAAAATACGTACGTAAATATATGATGATGATGATGAAAGAATCACCCGAACCAAAAACGCTAGGGAAAGGGAAGAAATGACGTGACCTACACAGAATCGTCACACGGCATCATCATCATCATCAAGTGCCGTGCCGGCTGGCGTAGGCGTTCAACTCTGCTGCTGATATATATGCCTCCATGCCACGGCAATATCATACAATTCATCTTTTATGTGTAAGGAAGTTATCTACAGTCGTGTAGAATGGAAGAACAATCAATGGAAAGGACGAAATCACAGAACCTAGACGAGTATGAATTCGGAATGGCGAACTCCCTCCTCCTCTCTTCTCCTCCTGCTCTACCTCCTCCCCTCCTCTTCCCTCTACCTCCTTCCCTCCCCTCCTCCTCTTCCTCCTCCATCTACCTCCTCCCCATCCCTCCTCCTTCTCCCTCTTCCTCTCACCTCCTCCTCCATCCTCCTCCCTCCTACTCCCTCCTCCTCCCTCTCCTCCACCTCCTCCCTCCTACCTCCTCCCCCTCTCCTCCTCCTTCTCCCCTCCCTCTCCTCCTCCTCTCCTCCTCCTCCCTCCTTCTCCTCACCTCCTCCTCCTTCCCTCCTCTCATCCCTCCTCCTCCTCCTCCTCCTCCTCCTCCTCCCTCCTACCTCTCCCCTCCTCCTCCCTCTCTCCTCTTCCTCCTCCCTCCTCTTCTCCCTCACACTCCCTCCTCCTCCTCCTCTCCTCCTTCTCCCTCCTCCTCCCTCCTCCCCCCTCCTTCTCCCTCCTCCTCCCTCCTTCTCCCTCCTCCTCTCCCCTCCCTCATCCTCCTCCTCCGTCACCCTCTCCTCCTCCTCACCCTCCTCCTCCTCACATCCTTCCTCCTCCTCCTCCTCTCTCCTCCTCCTCCTTCTCCCCTTTCCCCCCTCCTCTCTTACTCCTCCTCCTCCCTCCTCCTCCTCCTCCTCCTCTCTCCTACTATCTCTTCCTCCCTCCTCCTCCCTCCTCCCCTCTCTTCCTCCTCTCTCTTCCGCCTCCTCCTTCCTACCTCCTCGCCCTCCTCTTCCTTCCTCCTCGCCCTCCTCCTCCCTTCTCCTCCTCCCCCTCATCCCTCCTCCTCCCCTCTCCTCCCTCCACTCCATTCTCCTTCTCCATCTCCTCCTCCCCTCCTCCTCCCCCTCCTCCTCCCTTCACATTCCTCCCTCCTCCCTCATCCTCCTTCCTCCTCCTCCTCTACCTCCTCCCCTCCTCCTCCCTTCACATTCCTCTCCTCCTTCTCCTCCTCCCCCTCATCCTCTTCCTCCTCCTCCCTCCTCCTCCTCCCTCTTCCTTCTCCCTCCGCCCCCTCCTCCCTCTCCTCCTCCTCCTCCTTCTTCCCTCCTCCTCCTCACCCCCCCTCCTCCTTCGTTCTCTTCCTCCCCTCCTTCTCCCTCCTCCTCCCTCTTCCTCCTCCCTCCTCCTTTCTCCTCCCTCCTCCCTTCTCCCTCTTCCTCCCTCTTCCTGCTCCTCCGCCTACTCCTCCTCCTACTCTCCCTCCTCCTCCCTCCTCCTCCTCCTCCCTCCCCTCCTCCTGCGTTCTCCTCCTCCCTCCTTCTCCCTCTTCCTCCTCCCTCCTCCTCCACCCTACTCCCTCCTCTTCCTAATCCCTCCTCCTCCCTCCTATTCCTCCCTATTCCTCCTGTCTCATGTCTCCTCCTCCCTCCTCTTCCCTCCTCTTTTCTCCTCCACCTCCCTCTTCCTCCTCCCTCCTCCATTTACCCAAGACAGGCAGACAGACAGATAGTCGGGAACGGGATCTTATATGACTACTTATATGATTTAAATGAAATGCTCTCCACCATGGGCTGGGCCGGGTCAGACAGACAGACAGACAGACAGACAGACAGATAGTCGGTAACGGGAACGGGAACTTATATGACTACTTATATGAATTAAATGAGATGCTCCCCACCAAGGACTGGGCGATGCCGGGCCGGGTCAGACAGACAGACAGACAGACAGACAGACAGACAGACAGACAGACAGTCGGTAACGGGAACGGGAACTTATATGACTACTTATATGAATTAAATGAGATGCTCCCCACCAAGGACTGGGCGAAGCCGGGCCGGGTCAGCTAGTACTTTATAAAATGAATTTTAAAAGGGTGAGACGTACAGAACCGTACAGTATGAAGGGAAAAACAACAATATCAAGTAATCGGTTCTTGTATTAACGCGATCTTGAAATAATCTTAATTCCCCCCCCCCCCTGGAAACCCTAAAATTCCCCCCTGGGGGGGGGGGGGGAATTCCCCACCGGTTGAGAACCACTGATCTACGACATACATCTGCCCGGAGTTATCTTTCAGCTGCCTTACAGACTGCATGCAGGCCAGGACAAGAAGGTCTAAAACAGTGATCCTCAATTTTGTCAGTCCCATAGTCTCCGTTTTTTTTTTTTTTAAACCTACTAATTGTTAGGATATCATATTCCCCGCGCTTCCTGGAAATAATCCAAATTTGCGTTCCAAATCATATCCACATCATATGAAACATCTGCTATTGATTTTAACTTAGCAAACCACATTTACGTGGGTTATTTTTACCGAGTTTCTTACATAACAGCAACAGAATAGGGTTGATACATTTACAAATGACAAATATTATTATTTTGTTTTATGAACAACTAATCAGTGGTTATTAAAATGTGGCTTCCTTCGGTAAATAGATCTATAATCATCATGTGCCATGCCGATAAGCGTTAGCAGTCATGTTTTGCTATCTCACACATTAACCAGTCAGTCTTGAATCAGCTATGTGTTTTTGTCTTGACCATGTCCATAACACGTGGCCAAGCTATCCATATTTTTACGTCTCTGAACTCCCCGGGTTCTTTTCTCCTCCCCACGCTTCCCCCAATTTCAATCTTGCCAGTTGTCACCAATTTTCTAGTTTACTACTTCTCATAACGTGCCCAAAAAATGTTAACAGATCCGACAGTGTGACAATCACCGAGTTATGTTTATGTCGACAAAATAACTGTTTCCGTCTCAGACAAGTATGGCATTAACTGGTCGTATCGTAAGAAGTGGATGTAAAGTAATAAAAGATTGAATGTAAATGAACTATTATCTTAATGAATTAAAATGATAACACTGTGGGGCAAAGGTGTTATTAAAATACAAATTTTGAAAAGGTGGGTTTATATAACAACCGAGCAGCACAGAAGGAAAGTAATTTAAGTACATCTAATGCTGGAGTAACGAATAAACGTATGGTAACTTGTTTGCGTTGATTTCGGTGGTACGAGATGTCGGCCGTTCAGAAATCAATGGCAAACTACTGAGCGTAATCTTGCCAAGAAATCAACAATCAGCTGAAAGATGCTGATGTTGACAGCAATGTCCTGTAAAGGATATGCAAACATTTTTTTTTCTTATGCTGGTCCTGGTAAAGACCGGTCCTTAGTCAGGCCGAACAGGTTCCGCAACATACCTGTTGTTGGTTCCTTTCTCTACTAGAACTAGAAGTGTTGGTTGTTTCTTGCGTTGTCCTCACCAGGACTGGTTATATATTATGCGTCCTCTCAAGGACTGGTTATATTGTTGGGTCCTCTCAAGGACTGGTTATATTTTTGGGTCCTTTCTAGGACGGGTTACTAGGAATCTGGCTACATTTTCTATGGTCCTCACTAGGCGTGTTTATAATGTGTGACCCTCCCAAGGGCTGGTTATTTCTTTGGTCTTCACAGGGACTTGTCCCTGTCATGTTCAGTCCTCCTAAGGACTCGATATAAACACAGGCAAAGAACTCAAGGGCAGTCTCAAGTTGTTCCTACGGTCAGCCGCCGGTTCTCCCACGGCCGCTGTCAGAGCCGGTGCACTCAGCAAGACCCGAACCGCTCGCCAACGCCATCCAGGAGCCCTCCAAGAAGAGCCAAGTCACCACAATGCCAGTCACTAGGGGTCACCGCAGTCAACTGTCTCTTTCAGGACAACCAGGACATCCATCACAAGAGAAATAGATGGATGTCTTTAAGAAAAGGGGGGAAAAAAAGAGCACAAAACAAAGACGAAAAGGTACAAACAGACACTAAACAGATACAAACATTTATGGTGTCCTCTCCTCCTGCTGGTTTCCTGTCTTCTTTTCTTCCATACATCCATCATGTGCCATGCCGGTAAGCGTGGGCGGTCATGTTTTGCCATCTCATTCGATCACCAGAGTCGTGGATCAGCTCTGTGTTTCTGTCTCGACCATTCCACGAGGCCAAGCCATCCAGGTATTTGCTTCTAGGTCTTCCTCTTGGTCTGTTCCCTTCGATCTTACCAGTTGTCACCAAGTTCTCCAATTCATTTCTTCTCATAACATGCCCAACAAATTTTGACTGTCTGCGTCTAATGTCTCTAATCAGTTTACAATCTTCGTTTGTTTCTTGAAGGACCTGTTCATTGGTCTTTCTGGCTGTCCATGGTATTCTTTGCATTTTCTTTTCTTCAGTTTGGTTTATATGTCTTTAACTGTTCGGAAAATGTATCGCCTAACCAGACGCTGGATCTCTGGGTTGCTTTCGACATGTAAGCACTCCTTTACTGTCATTGGGGTCTTTGTTTTGACAAAGTATTCTCTTAGCTCCTTTCGTTCATTATTTTACTCGTCGCATGTTAGTAAATAATGTTCAATGGTGTTGTTTTCTTTGAAGCACAATGCGTTTGTATTCCAACAAAGTGCGCTGATGACACCGACTCCCCCCTCCACGCCACCTTCCTTTTGCTGCTTGGTTGAGAAAGACTGCCTTCATAAGGTGTCATAGCAGAATCTTCTTCAATTCCATGAACATAAAAACACCGCAGTCAATTTAAATACTTCTGCCATTACCCGAGAAACATTAAGGTGGGGCGAAAGAACAAGGGACAGGCAGATCATGTTGTAAATGAGAACACTTCATACATATCATGTTCTACAGGGGTACAATAGGATATGCGCATTACAATGCGGCTACATCGGGTTACCACTAGTTGTGAGCAGCTGTGTGGTGTCTTGTCTGCAGTGAAAGACAATAGGGTGACGTATGTGAAGGACTACGGGTGAAGTCTTGTGGAGGACTAGTCAGAAGATCACATTTCGATATCAGGAACACAATACACAGTTGACTTTTACGAGCTTCTTTCTGACGATTGGCTGGGTACTTTCTCCTATTGCTTGAAATTAAATAACACAGGCATGACAAAGGCTGTTTTATTATATAATGTGTCACTGCAAAGCACACTCCTTAACCGGAAGTGGATTTTAACAGGGACAATACTGAATGTAGAAACAGAAATGAACAAAGTGGGAAGGACGTGGACATAGCTGCATGCGATAACTGAAAATAGAGGGAGTTTGGAGTGAGTGGATAGAGGGCAGAAGCAGCTGGCAACAGCAGCAGATACAGAAGACGACAACGACGAAGGAGAAGGAGACGGAGAAGGAGAAGAAGAAGGAGGGGGAGGAGGAGACAGAGACGGAGGAGGAGATGATGATAATGAAAGAAAGAAAGAAAGAAAGAAAGAAAGAAAGAAAGAAAGAAAGAAAGAAAGAAAGAAAGACAGACAGAAAGAAAGAAAGAAAGAAAGAAAGAAAGAAAGAAAGAAGAAAGAAAGAAAGAAAGAAAGAAAGCCACCCACTAAAAAGGTTGAGTCAGGAGCACAGTTTTCCACTCCGAAAACTCGATAAAGATGGCTCGAAATTCAGCTATGAACAATTTTAGCATAATTAGAAACCTGAGATACCCACGTGTTAACGGGTCCATGATATAAACAAAGAATAGTAACACTGTCACATATAATACACGTCGTAAAAGGCGACTACAGAAGGTTGGCACGAGACTGGCTAGCTCATTCTGAAGGAGACTTTAGCTGCAAAATCCAACCAATCAGAGCAAATCCGCATGGAGTCTGCTTAATTGACATGCCTCTTGTCATGTAAGGAACATCTCCTGAATTAGCACCTGATTGGTTAGAGACACAGCTGCGGGTGATTTGGCAGCAGACTGCCTTGCGTTGGTTTTTTACGAAATGGTATGCGTGCCGATCGTTCAGAAAGTAATGGCAAACTACTGAACGTAAACTTGACAAGAGATCACAACAGAAAAAAAAATTCTGATGTTGACTGCGACGTCCTGTAAAGGATAAGCAAATGATTTTTTTTTTTTTAGGTTATAGCTATGTATGAACTGGGGGAAAGATTAGCATTTTGGGATTATGCGAAACAAGATGGAAGAGAGTACGCACAAGCTTCTAAACACAGGTGAAACAGTGCTGTGGTCAGGTCATACAGAGATGAATGCGCCTTCCAGTGAAGGAGTGGCTGCATTGCTATCTAAAGAGGCAGAGAAAGGGAAGCAGTGAGTGCTAGAATAATAACAGCAACATTCAGAGCTACAGGAAGATAATAGAAATGAATGTGGTACTGTGTTACGCACCAAGAAACGATCAAGATGAATCGGTTAAGGTGGAATTTTACATGAAACTTCAAAGTACTCTATTTAATAAAAGATTTCGTGAGTAAACGGGGCGGGGGGAGGGGAGAGAGAGAGAGGGGGGAGAGAGAGAGAGAGAGAGAGAGAGAGAGAGAGAGAGAGAGAGAGAGAGAGAGAGAGAGAGAGAGAGAGAGAGAGAGAGAGGATATCAGATAAGAAAAAGCTGTTCTGTCAATGTCCACTAAATTCCAGTTCTGGCGTGCAAGTGCTGAAAATCACTTTCTCTGATCTATGAGAAGGAGGAGTGAAAAAAAAAAAAAAACAAGATGTGGAGTACATATGGGAGTATCTATATTCAACACAACCGCTTCTTTAGAAACTTCAATCTCGACCTAACTTAAAAAATAGAACAGGGTGAGTTATGTCATAAATGTTTGGCACAGAATGGATTAAAGTAATAACTGAAAAATTACCAGGTTAAATAAGACCTGTATGAGATATTGAGAGATATGTACAGAGATATAGACAGAGAGAAAGAGATGGTGATAGAGAGGGAAAGGGAGAGAGATAGTCTTAACTGTGTGCGTGTGTGTGTGTGTGTGTGTGTGTACGCGCGTGTATGTGTGCGCGCGCACGCGCGTGTGTGGGAGAGAGAAGCAAGCAGGCAGAGAAAGAGAAAGACAAGGGAGAGAGAAATGAGAGTCGTATAGATATTAAAGAGAGACATATAGACACACAGAGAGAGAGAGAGAGAGAGAGAGAGAGAGAGAGAGAGAGAGAGGAGAGAGAGAGAGAGAGAGAGAAGACATAGATATACAACGAGCTATAGAGGGTGATAAATAAAGAGACGGGAAAGACGAGATATAGAGGGTGGTAAATAGAGAGACGGGGAAAGAGCTACGCATTAAGAGAATGCAACAAATGAACACGACAGGAGTAAAAATGTTTCATTTCCTCTCCCCCCCCACCCCGCACCACACACACACACACACACACACACACACACACACACACACACACTACCAGAGGGTTGGCCACCTCTGACCTACACCTAACATTTGAGGCCCGGGACATGACTGCTCGACATTTACCTTCACCCATCCATTCACACAGTCATACACCATGTCATTTTCTCATCATCAATGAGATAACTGACAGATCACACCAGCAGACATGGCCATGGCAATTGGTAGTACTGAGAGCTTGAGAAGCTTAGGCTGTATACACTGCTTAGGGGCAAAAAGAAAATCCTAACCTGCACTGTTCACGGCGACTGCACGAACCAGGCGGCCATAATTCCTCGGGCTCAAGACCCCCCTGTCATACACCGCGAGGTACTATACTGGCAGTAAATGACAGTTAAATGACAGTCCAGTTGTTGCTTGGTCCATTTAGGCATGTTGCAGCTAGTATTGCTCAACTATTGCTTTTGACTAGGTGGCTGCTTGATCTTATCTCATCTTGTTCTTCTTGTACCTTGCGGTGTCGAGGTGAAGCATAAACAGCGGGAGAGTGGCCGTTTATGGGCTTCATGGATCGAGATGCCCATGGACTCTGTAATTCCCATTGTCCATCGTTTATGTGGCCGGCCTCTTCCTCTGCTGGTTGACTGATCTATTAATTTGTTGGATTCGTTGATGAAAACAACAAATAATGATAAAAGCATCACCAAATTTATAAACATACCATTATATATTTTTTTTTCGTATATCCTTTGAAGCACATTGCAGTCAACACCAGCATTTTTCAGCTGCTCTTGATGTCTTGGAAAATTTAACGTTCAGTAGTTTGCCACTGCTTTTTGAACGACCGGCTCACAAACCTCCGTAAGTAACCAGCGCGACGTGGTCCACCATTGTATTTATGCACAGCGATAATCGTCGATGTCTTTTTTTTGGGTCCTATTCCTAATGCCGCGAGGCGTCACGGCATGGTGGCAGATGTAATCTTCTGTATTTCGCTTGTCTTGTTTGTACTAACGTTGACAGGAGCAAAGTTTAGTTCAAGTCAGCGATGAGTGAATTGTGGTTCACGAATTAAAACGTGACTCACTAGAATCAAGTGACGATATGCCATGAAAGGAATATCATGCAGTCAGTGAGAACCCAAAAGATTTGCATGGTCGCGCCATTCTATAGTGTACAATAGTTGTATGTTTGAATTATTTTATCGTGAGTCGGTATAAGTAAGCCGGTTGTGTGGCGAAGAAGGGGTTACGAATGCAATTCCTAATCCCGCATACCGCGTTTGAAACACAACTGCGAGCGATTTGTAAGCAGACCGTCTTGCGTTGGTTTCCTATACAAAAAGTATGAGTGCTGGTCGTTTAGAAAGCAATGGAAAACTACTAAACGTAAACTTGCCAAAAAATCAAAGTCACAAAGTGCTAGGGTTGACATGTGACGTCCTGTAAAGAAACACACCTTTGTTCTGTTATTTAAGGAGGTATTCTTCCATGTGCAGATTAGTTAGCAAGAGTTGGCCCCGATGAGCCGTATGGCTTGTATAAACAGCTCACATACTAAAGAGTCATCTCTTAGTGGAAGTATTGGAAGATAGATTACTAGATACTAGATATCCCGTTAATAGTCTATTATTAACGCTACCAAGGATGGTAACGAACAGAGGCTGACAAATTAAACCCTTGGGATTGGAATTCCAACTCGATGCATTGAGTCAGCGACTAGCGCTAGGTTAGTTAGTTAGTCAACAGATCATCCTCATTGCACATTGAACCATGCAGTCCACAAGTGCTCTGATCCGCTCCTCATTAAATCGCGCAGAGTGTAGCGCCTCACGACACCAGTTTTGTGTTGGTTTATTAATCTTCTGTGGTTTCCTGCATTGTGTTCTTGTTTGGCCATACCTCTTTTAACATGCAGTTCTCGCAGTCTGGCCATGGGTGTAGAGTCACAGTTATCACTTCGTTCTCGCAAACGACTTATTTCTCTTAGAGCATTCAGCATATTAGCCCGGTTCATGGCTCGTCCGCCTTCCAAAATAGCCTTACCTGCAAGCCTGCCAACCTGCTCATTTCCTTAGACACCTGCATGCCCTGGGATGAAAATGAAACTAATCTTTGCCAGCTGTGACCGCTTCAGAGACAATAATCACTGTCTTCTGGTCCACCACATCGCTATCTTCCTGAGCATACTCATTGAGTCACTAAGGAAACATGCCCAAGTGAAAGTATGTGTCTCGAGATATGTAATTGCTTTACTTACTGCCATGACTTCCATAGTCAGGCTACTTGTGGTCAAGGCGAAAGCACCAGGAACGAGCGCTAGGCACCAATCCTTACACTGGCATAGCACAGTTGATTTTTCAATGTCTCCAGCCAACTCTTTCTGGATAGTCCTCTCGCCGTATATCCCGAAGATGTCAGGTAGAGCGCTCGAGCCGCTAGCTGATCTAGTCCAATTCTAACTGTGTCCGAACCATATAATTCTTTGGTATTCTATAAATTCAGTAATAGGTGTTATCCTCACACTTGTTCTTAGTTTCTAATTTCTCGATCTGTTCTTGTTTTTCCAGCTGCGTTCCTTGATACCCCACCTCATTTGGTGCAATGTTACGTCTGTTTGTTTATTTCTACGGAAGTCCATGTCTGGCAATGGTAACAGCGTTGGGACGAATAAAGCTATCAGTTGTTTTGTTTTTTTTTAAATGTCTGTTTTATGCATGTTGCTGTTTGTATGTTTTGGGATAGGTGCTATCTGACAGTTGATGACAGCGTTCTGTATTGTCATTGCTAATTTTTCTATCTAGTCGTCCATCCTCTGTGAACGAAGTGCCCAGATAAGGTACTCTCTAACCTCTAACCTGGTTTACTGATTTTCCATGCATATTTACTTTTTATTCGCTTTTAACCGGGACTTATTTTTAAATGATCATCTTTGTGATTGTATTGCTTGGTTAAACTAAGTAGCACATGGTAGACTGTAATTACCATAGCTAAATTTATTCTCTCAAACACGTTGCTAAAAATTCACTCAAGAATTGCTTCGCTCGATGCACGAAACTCCGTAGCATCGGCGCAGATCTTGGGTAGAAACTCCTGGTTTTACATCCTGGCACACAAATTACACGCAAGAGATGAATAAATCCATCTCCTACGCGAAAAAGTTAACGATCACAAAACAACCTTGTATGTTGATTGTATGTATGACAACAATGTATGTTGATTTTTGCACATCCTTTTCAGTTTGCATCCAACTAGATAGAAAATGCAGGCAAGAAAATCCGGCTGCTGTGGAGGTTGAGGTACAAGCGTTGATTTTCGAGAATTCGCTAGACGGTGATGCTGTCATCTACGCAGATGGGTCGGTCGTCCGACGTGTGAGAAGCTCATGGGCCTTTACGGCTCGGACCGGAGGGAGAATTGTGAAGGAGGACTCTGGTGTTTTCAATGAAACCACAAGTAGCATGACTATGGAAGTCATGGCAGTAAGTAAAGCAATAACATGGCTCGAGACACAGACATTCACTAGGGCATGTTTCCTTAGCGACTCAATGAAGATGATCAAGAGGATAGAGGAGGGGTCGATCCGAAGAGAATGGTTGCTGCCTCTGGAGCGGTCTCGCCTGGCAAAACTTAGTTTCATCTTCAAGCCAGGGCATGCGGCAGTACAAGGACATGAGCGGGCTGGCAAGCTCGCAGGTGAGGCTACGGTGGAGGGCGGATGCGCCATGGACCAGGCTGACAATCTGAATGCTCTACGAGAAGTAAGACTTTTGCGTGAACCAAGTGATGACTGTGAATCTACAACCATGGCCAGACTGCGAGAACAGCAAATTAAAATAGGGGGGGGGGGGGGGGCAAACAAGAACACTACGCAGGTAGCCAAAGAAGACTGATAAACCAACACAGAACTGGTGTCGTTAGCCGCTACACGCTGCGGGATTTGCTGAGGAGGGGATCCGAGCACTTAAGGACTGAATGGTTCGATGTGCAATGAGGATGATCTGTCGACTAATTAACTAACTAACTAACCGTCTCAATCACGTATTTAAAATAAACTCTTCTACGTAGCCTTCTTAACATTTAACACAGCAAAGGCCGTGCCTTCAAGTAGATAAAGAGTTCTTATTTACTTTCGCTGTAAGAAAAACATATCCAACAAGACACTGCTTTGCAGCGGCATTCAAAGCAAACTAAATATATCCTACTTTGAATTTCACTTGACAAGTAGTAATGCTTGATTAATGACCCGATGCCACATCAGCTATGGCTTTTCTTTGGAGAATACAGAGTGTGTTAAAGCAATAAAGAAAGTACGAAACTACTGCCACGGAACAGATGTTTTAAATTGTCGACAAGATGTGCTGACGGGTTAGTGAGCACAAGTTTCTATACGAATACAACTTTTCTACCTCAATAGTTAGCAATCTTATTCTTCTTCTTTCCTTCAACATATCTTATCATAAGTCTCTCTCTCTCTCTCGCTCTCTCTCTCTCTCTCTCACTCTCTCTCTCTTTTCTCTCTCCCTCTCTCTCTCTCAATATCTATCTATCTATCTATCTCAATCTCTCCATACCCTATCTCTCTCACTACCTACCTACGCATCATAAGACCGTCTCTCTCTCTCTCTCTCTCTCTCTCTCTCTCTCTCTCTCTCTCTCTCTCTCTCTCTCTCTCTCTACCTTTTTTTTTGTTCGCAAACCCTTTACAGAACATCGCTGTTAACATAAGTATCTTTCAGCTGATTGTTAATTTCTTGGCAAGATTACGCTCAGTGGTTTGCCATTGCTTTCTGAGCAACCGGCTCACATGGGTCATAAGTTACCAACGCGGAGAGAACCGTTACCAATTCTCGCAAACGTCACGTTACTCGCGAGAGTATACGGGATTACGGAGAAAGTCGTGCATCCCTTGACCAGGGAGACCGGCCACTACCTACCTACGCATCATAAATCCGCGCGCTCTCTCTCTCTCTCTTTCATTACCTACCTACACATCATAAGTCCGTTCTCTCTCTCTCTCTCTCTCTCTCTCTCTCTCTATACATATATATATATATATATATATATATATATATATATATATATATATATATATATATATATATATATATATATATATATATATATATATATATGCGCATAGAAATACAGACATGTACAGACAGGAAATGCGTCGCATCACGTCCGTTTGGGCAACGTGAGACCACGTATACCCGTTATTCCGTAAGGTAGCGGACGCAACCCTGCGTAGTGAAAACAACAACGTCCCCCTCCCCCATATGAAAGAGAGAGAGATTGTGAGAGAGAGAGAGAGAGAGAGATTGTGAGAGATAGAGAGAGAGAGACAGACAGACAGAGAGAGAGAGAGAGAGAGAGAGAGAGAGAGAGAGAGAGAGAGAGAGAGAGAGAGAGAGAGAGAGAGAGAGAGAGAGAGAGATCGGATGGCAAAACAACACATTAACATTATGTTAAAAATAATTTTTTTAAACCAACACAAGTTATAACTTTCGGTAAGCGCTCACACTTAAACTACCTAGAAAGTAGAATTGCTGACATATTACTCCAGCAATGCACATTATCAGGTGCAGGTGTTTGCACTTGAAACACCTGATTTCCCTTTTACAAGTCAGTTCTCTTACTGCTTTTATAAACCATTCCAAAAACAAAAAACAAAAACAAGCTGGAATTTAAAATAAAAAATAAATAATTAAAGCAAGTGTTATCTCGTACAATCCTAACAAAGATATAAAGTCCATTATTATTTCAGATGGTGAATTTTTGTTTTGTTTATTGAATCACTTCGTGCAATTATGAAATGTATCTGAAACGCAACATACGTCTGTGAGACCTGGACACTTACTAAACATGCTGAACTTGAATATGTTACAAACGGGTTCTAAGAATATCTTGGATATAGAAAAGAACAAATGCATCCATACTGCAAGAGCAAAATACTGAAGCAGGTTGGCTACTAAAGACGACAAAAATTGAAATATTTTGGTCACTTGAAACGTCATGAAAATTTGGAAAGAACAATCATTGGAGAGGGGTAGGAAGGG
The DNA here is from genome assembly GCA_014155875.1 of Cepaea nemoralis. Taxonomy (NCBI): domain Eukaryota; kingdom Metazoa; phylum Mollusca; class Gastropoda; order Stylommatophora; family Helicidae; genus Cepaea; species Cepaea nemoralis. The sequence goes on from JACEFZ010009183.1 coordinate 16,181, forward strand.
GTGAGTGGTGTATATGCCAGGGAAGAGAAGGAGAGGAAGGCCAAAGAGAAGATGGGTGCAGGATGTGGCAGACGATCTCCAGATTAGGGTATCGAACGTGAGTCATCTTGCTTATGACCGAGAAGTTTTCTTGAAGGTTGTTATGGGAGTGAACAACCTTTGTTGGCCCGTGCCCCCCTTCTTCATATTTTCAGAACGTCATCCCCCCCCCCCCTTTCCTATCAAAATTTTGGCCCGTGACCCCTTCACCACGTCATTCCCCCCTTTCATATTTCCTATCTAAAAATCCCCCCACCCCTACACAGTATACGTAAAAATGGAAGGTAAATTTAATAGTATATACTAAAAGTCTAGACATCCACATAAAACATGATTTGTGGGTCTACTTACTTTATAAAATGAGTTTTAGAAGGATGAGACATACATAACTGTAAAGTATGAAGGGAAAAACAATATCAAGTAATCGGTTCTTGTATTAACACGATTTTGAAATGGTCTTCATCCCCCCCCCCCTGGAAACCCTAAAATTCCCCCCCCCCTGGGGGGGGGGGGATTCCCCACCGGTTGAGAACCACTGCTGTAGAATCTATGTAACCAGTAAAGTCAAGTACCCTTGTACAATCCTGAAGGCGTATTGGGTATATGATGTGACCCCCATATTTGCATAGACCAATACCACTGGATAAATTATGTGGTCAATATCATGCCGGTTGCCTTTACTTTCCAAGACATTAACTGTACCCATTTTAAGCTGGGTCGACCTATTAGCCTAGATAACTGAAAATAACAATGAGCCCCGATTGGGTATTCGAATACGCGACCACCGAGCCAGTAGGCCGGCGTGCTAGCCTCTTGTCTACCGCGCTTCCCTGGCTTGCATGTTATTGTGTATTAAGGATTGGACACGAGATGATTTCGGCGTCCGCCTCTAATACTAGAAGAGGGAGTTCGAATCGCGGAGCTGACTTTTACTAAATAAGGAACCTACGAATGTTATACTTTCTTTCGAAACCCGGGTATAGGATATGAGGTCTAGACTTCTCGGATAAGGGTAATTTACCAGAAGGACCCACGTGTGTACGTTGCGCGGGTTTAGCATCACAGGACAGGTGGACCCGCACAGCGCGTGCTGACGAGGCCACTGCCCGAGCTACATTTCAAAATGAGAACCCTACCCACAAAAAGTGCCAGAAAATGTCGTGGGAAGTAAAGACGGACGTCGTGCTACTGACTACACCGGTGTATAACATATGGGTACAGCAGCATATGTCCAAGGCATGTCAACGGGTCCCTAACTTATATTTTACCTCCACCCAAAAAAATTTTTTTAAAAACATTTTGTTTATTTTTTTTACATTCGCTGGCTTTGAACTCAACCATAGTCTATACACGTGCTACTACTTCTAGTGCACTCAACTTATTTTTTCTGTGGACGTAATGAATGTATAAGGAGTGTGTTTCACGTTTTGTTGTTCGTCTGTGGTACGGAGACTGTATGGAGACTGTGCACAGTGCACATCTTGTGTGATGATGAGGAGGAGATTGCAGCAGCTATGCGATCCTGGGCCAGAAAACCAAGCCGCTAATTATAAGTACACATCTCTAACACCGTAAGATATCCATGAATAAATATGACAACAAAACTGCCACAAGCACGTTTTCCATGCCCAGGCAGACATGGCTAAGAATGCAATGTTGAACAATTGCCGATGGAAAGCAGTGATACAACTCTCTGACTGAGATATGAGTACGTGAGTCTGAAGACTGATTGCCAATAGGACATGAGACGAGTTAATGCATTGTGTAGATAAGGTCAATCAATAGTGCCGCGCCAATAATATATCCCTTTAAGTTAATTATACATCTCTCTCTCTCTCTCTCTCTCTCTCTCTCTCTCTCTCTCTCTCTCTCTCTCTGTCTCTGTCTCTCTCTCTCTCTCTCTATTTTCCCTTCCTCCCTTACCAGTGAGGTCTGTGTGCTGGTCTATTCACATAGTTCTTGGTTGGTAACCATGTCTCATAATAACAAGGGCACAAATTGTTTTCCCGATGTTTCAGGGTAGACAAAACGTCGTGGAATAGAGCTGAAAACCACAGTTTGTATAAGTGAAATCCAAACCAACATATATAGTCTCCTCCTGGAAGAGGACGAATATGGAGGAGGAGGAAGAAGAAAGAGAAGAGCATCATTTACATTTGCCGGTGGTCAAAATAATGCACTAGCAAACTAAACGAATCGCGAACTTCGCCATTCGCGGATTTTTGTGTCAGTTGACACCCTTGGGTCTTTAGACCTGTCAGACAAGCTGGGGATACGACTGCACTAGGTTTTGATTGGATATTAATTCAGCTGCACGCGAGGATTTATAGTATATTACATTTATTACATTCTGTAATGTATTCCTGGCACGTACGAGATGTCAATCAAGCGATGTCTATCACGTACACGCCTAATTCCCTTTTCACAAAAATTATGTAGAGGTTATAAGTCTACAAAACGCAAATTTTGTTGAGATGTTTCCATTTTTTAAATCGTGAAATGTTTTTTTTTTTTTTTTAAAGTTAATGGCGACAGGATCATCTTCATTTCACCGTGGTTTACCCCATCTGGTTCGGTATCACTCCACACAACGGCGAGCCGTCTGCCGGAAGTCTCGCACAAAGCACGAACTCCGTAGCTTCAGCTATGACCCCCAGGTTTCTTCCGAAGTGAACTCGTGGTTCTTCATAGTGCAGGCAGACGGCTTAACCACTTTGTCGCGGGAACCTCCTCGCTTTGACATTATCATTAAGTGAAAGGCGTTACACTATTTGGTCAAGCTGTGGCTCAGGTCATCTGACTTTGACTTGCAAATATTTCGGTTTTGCTTTCCCTAGCCGTTGACTGTCCAGTCTACCTACAAGGAAAACAATATAAAATAACACAAAGTAATGGAGCTTTACAGAATACAACTCCGTAGTTGTGTTCTGTAAAGCTGAATTACTTTGTGTTCCTTTATATTATAAACGCAACATTATTGCAGTTTCAATTGCAAACTTGTACCAACATATTATTGACGATACTGATTCGTCCACTGCAGTCGGTTCTGGCGATGCCGGTCCGTAAGAACAGGACCTCTGTAAGGTCTTCTAGCCCAAAGACCTGTGTCGTGCAGCCGGTTCCTGACCATTTGATCTGAAATTCGACGAGGTCCTAGAAATGACTGGACTGTGGAGGACGCAGATGCAAATCGATTCATAAGGTGACGCAGCCGTATGAAGCGGTCTTCAGCAGCAGTAGTGATTCTGGGTCTTCCACTGCGCGGCCTGTCTGCTACTGAGCCATTTTCTTGAAATCGCCTCCAAAGGCGAATAATGGTGCTTCTAACAACATTAAATTCTCTGGCTACTACATTTTGTGACTGTCCAGCCTATATTACCGTCCAATGATGATGCGTCGTTCTGTAGTGAGATTAGCCATATTTGCGCATTGAATTTTCAACTGAATTTATTCGAGGAGCGTCAATCTTTTATAGGCATTCAATAATATGGCCAGAGAGTTTTGTGTTCAGTAAGTTTCACGGGATTATCATGAACCTGTCACGAGTTATTGTCAAAAATGGCCTTGACCTCTTTCATGACCTCACGAATCATGACGTGAGTGCAATTCAGGTAACCATGAGAAGTCAATAGGTTGACCGATGTCCAATCAGCGAATATCTTTTATAAAAGTAACGCCAAAAATGTTGCATTATTATTATTATTATTATTATTATTATTATTATTTTGAACAGTATATATTGTTCACATTTCTGCAGTTCCATTAATTATATTCAAACTTTACCTACAAGGTAGCAGGTTTGTGGATCGCTTTGTCTGGTCCCGATATGGGAGATCCTACCAGTCGCTTCGCCACCGCCAGCATAGCTCTTGGGGTTAATTGATTGATTGATTGATTGATTGAGTGATTGATCTAGGAACCGACATCACACCATTCGGGGCATTTCCATAGACACTCCGTCCCCATCCTCAGCAGCCAGCGAAGAGTTCCAACACCAATAGTACCAGTAGTAATCTGATTATATGTCCGTCTCGCCTTTCCTCTGAGCGTCGAGCGTCGGCCAGATCCCCTCGTCACCTCATTCTTGCCAGACCATGATGATCCATCTGCTCCTCCGAGGTGTACACGTGCTCCCTCAAGGCCGCAACCACGTCTGCCTTGTCATGCATCAACACTCCACCACGTTTTGAAGAGCCAGCCAATCTGTCCGACTGTTCATTCCCCAGCACACCGGCATGCCCCAGAGACAAGATCCAGGCGATGCTTGCCACCCGTAACCTCCGAAGCGAAGCAAGCCACTCTGCACGAAGCAGGCCTGTCCTCACCTTCCTCAGCATGCTTTCTGAGTCAGTTACAATCACGATGTGTGTATGTGTATCGTATTCTCGATCCAGCGGAAAGCTGCAGAATGGAACGCGGAATACCCTCTACAGCTACTGGATACACGGCAGATAGGGAACTTTTTTTTTTATCCTGTCCAACTTCAACCTACTTGAACAGCCATCCCATGGCCACAAATGAGGCGATAAAACACGGTTATACGATGTCGCAGAAGTCGGATGTGTCGGCCTAATGGCGCAAGAACGCAGCTCTGTTGTAAAAGAAACTCCGGATGAACGCAGCAGAAGAAGAAGAAGCAGAAGAAGAAGAAGTATCCAGAACTCAAGAAAGCATTAACTGCAATACCAATACTTTATCTTCCAGATCTCAAACGCTCATCCATTCTTCGGACAGATGCAAGCTCGTGAGTACAGTTTCGTTTCAGTTTAGTTAAAGATAACTTTCATTGCACACGGAAATGTTCATAAGTGCTCCTGTCTCCTCCCATACATCACACAAGGAGAGCGTCAGCACAGTGCACCTAGTACCAGCAAAGATCGAAAGTGTGTAAACCAGAATTATACAGGATATACATCTGTAGTAGTAGTAGTAGTAGTAGTAGTAGTAGTAGTAGTAGTAGTAGTAGTAGTAGTAGTAGTAGTAGTAGTAGTAGCAGCAGCAGCAGCAGCAACAGCAGCAGCAGCAGGAAGGAGAAGAGGAAGAGGGAAAGGAGGATGAAGGAGAAGAGGAGGCGGCACACAGATTTCGTACTCAATATCCATGGCTAGAAGAAGCGGAAGAAGGAGAACAGTCCTGTGGATTAGAGCGATGGATTCGATCAATATCACAGAACCCCCATCTGGTGCACACCCCATATAAAGGTCTCCGGAAAGCTCTCTTAACCTGGCAATGAAATGCACAACGGGAAGAGAAGTGAGATGATGAAGACAATTGTAAACCAACGGCAAGGATTCTGAAAGAATGTCTAAGGCCAGGTAAGGGAGTGATCAGACAACCTGTGCTTCCGAAGTCTGAAAGAGAAACAAAACACAACTTGTTTCAGAAAAACGACTGACATACGTGAACTAAATAAATATTTGCAATTATAAACAGAGACCCCCGCGGCTCGTTTTTGTGAATGTTCGCTGGCTTGCACGTGCAGAAATGGTGTAGCGGCCAATGATAGACTTGTTGGAGGGAATCTCGTTTACCTCTAGTTGACCTAGTTACACACTTGGCTTCCTGTCCCGGACTACTGGAATTTGCTTCTTCTTTCGTTCACTTAGAACTGTCTATATCTGTAATATAGTCTCTTGTATGCCGGTCTCTCTGGCCGAGGAGTTACAACACTTTCTCCGTAATCCCGTTTATCATTCAGAGTCTCGTAGCAGGGCGAGAGCTGGGAGCGGTTCGACCCCCGCTGGTGACTTGCGGGATAACTGAGCCGGCCGCTCAGAAAGCAATGGCAAACTACTGAGCGTAATCTTGCCAAGAAATCAACATACAGTTGAAAGATGCTGATGTTGACAGCGATGTCCTGTAAAGGATATGCAAAGTCTCTTGTATAAACTTCACAGTTTCTATTAGTTCACTTAGTGATCCATAAAGTTTATGTTCCACTGTTGTTTCTCTAGGACAAAATGTTTTCCGGGATATGTATTCGAATTTTCAATAAAGCCATTGAAAGGGTTGTGTATCTTCTGTTTTTTTTAAAGTTCATTTAGTGGTCCATAATAAAGCGTATGCTCCAATGTTGTTTCTCTAGGCCAGAAGGGTTGCCTGGATATGTACTTGAATTTACAAACCAATGAAGCGGTTGCTCATGGTGTATTTATTTTTACAATACTAGATTCCATACGAAATACAATACTAGATTCCATCACAGACTCTGGTGATCGAGTGAGATGGCAGAACATGACCGTACACCATTACCGGCATGGCACATGATGGATGATGGATGGAGATTCCATAATTTATTTTTAAATTAATTAATTCAGTCATCCATTCGGTAGCATGTCCTTTGCAGAACCTCGCTCCTGTAACAACCTTCCGGAAAACTTCTCGGTCGTAAGCAAGATGTCCCACGTCCGATACACCCATCTAGAGATCATCTGCCACATACTGCACCCATCTTCTCCTTGGCCTTCCTCTTCCTCTCTTCCCAGGCATACACCCTCCATTATTGTTCTCTCCAAACTTTCATGACGTTTCAAGTGACTAAAATATTTCAATTTTCTTTTTTTTCTTTTTTTTAATCGTCTTTAGTAGCCAGCCTTCTTCAATATTCAGATCTTGTCTTATAGATGTACTTGTTCTTTTCTGTATGCAAGATATTTTTACAATCCGTCTGTAATATTTATATTCAAAGGCATTTATGCGCTGTTCAGCTTGTTTAGCTTGTCCAGGTCTCACGGGCATGTGTTGCAACGGGAAAGATGCATGTTCTTAGTATCTCTGCACACATTAGACGGATTAAACTAGTATGACAGAACCACCAATGTGGGGCTTATGGAGAGAACTAGACAAATACCAATGAATATAGGGATGACGAAACGACGCTGGTGCTTGATGGGACACACATTGAGAACCTTGAGAACAGTATAACTAGAAAGGCCTCATCGTATCTGGAATGCACAGAGCAAGTCATACTGACAAAGACCCCAAGCACGCGGAGAACAGAAGTAGTGACAGAAATGAGTAATACGGGAGGACATGGACGGATCTGCATGGGTTAGCTAAGGATGGACAGGCTCGGGGTGAGTTGGATGAGGACTATGCCCCAATGGAGGATAAATGGCGAAAGAAGAAAAGAAAGAAGAAAAAAGGTAATAAATCCCTCCTTTCAGAACGTGAGATTGCCCATGGTTAGCCCAGCATTTTCCCTTTCCCTTTGAATGTACATATATTGTTAACGCGCAATGCTTCAGCTATTTCTATGTGAAAAGAAACGATCTCATCAAAAATATCGGAGAGAAAAGTAAAACCTACTAGCTGTTTGGATTTTCTAGGCAAATTTACGTTCAGAGATGGGCCTTTTCTTTCTGAACCAGAAGTCAACATTTCAGTTCAACTGACCAAAGTGTGAAACGGTCCCATTACGCCGCCACCGGAACAGACAGTTTATGCTTGTTAGACTTCTCAGCCACGTCGACTTCTAGGAAAGTTAGAGGAACATATAAAGGTCTTTGCCCGAACCTTATTTGATTGTAGACACAAAGCGATAGCAACACCACAGACGATAACATAGCAAAATCAAGAAACAATGCAGGGGGAAAAAACGGATAAAATATATTAATACAGATGATATGCATATTAAACGGAAATCATAACACACAATGCAACAAAATCAGGCAGAATATGAAGAAACAAAGACAAAACACTTTACATAGATATGACAATAAAATCTTCAAAATCAGACACACGATACTGTGCTTTTAACAGACAGAAGAGCTGAAAAAAAGCTGAGACATAAATATACTGAATTACATATATCTAACGTATCCACTATCTATCCCTTCAACCATCTGTCTGTCCAATCATGAATCTATTCAACAATTTACCGACCTAACTATATATTAATCCACCTACCCATCCAGTCATGCACATACCTACCTATCCAATCATCCAATTGTCTGTATCTATCTACCTGTCTGTCTACCCCCAACACTCCCCTCTTCTCTCCCTCAACCCCACACAGACACAAAATATAGGTCTACTTCAACCCCACACAGACACGAGATATAGGTCTACTTCAACCCCACACAGACAAGATATAGTACTACTTCAACCCCACACAGACAAGATATAGTACTACTTCAACCCCACACAGACAAGATATAGTACTACTTCAACCCCACACAGACAAGATATAGTACTACTTCAACCCCACACAGACACGAGATATGGGTCTACTTCAACCCCACACAGACAAGATATAGCACTACTTCAACCCCACACGGACAAGATATAGCTCTAACTCCATACAGACACAAGAAATACCTCTCCCTCAATCCTACACAAGATATATATCTCTCACAACCCCACACAGACACAAGATATATCTATCTCTCAACCCCACAGAGACACAAGGTATACCTCTCCCTCAACCCCACACAGGCACAAGACATAGCTCTACTTCAACCCCACACAGGCACAACATAAAGCTCTATTTCAACCAAACATAGACACAGGATATAGCGATGTAGAAGTAGAAAGCAGTAACAGTTAACTCCAACAGTTAACTCCAACAGTTAACAAAGACCAAAAACTCAGGCGAGGCCTTAACACCCCCCCCCCCCCCACACCCCGCTTTTCTCCGAAACCAACAACAACCAACTGGTGGTTATATCCGTTGGCAGCGGGGAAAACGTGGTGTTTAGAACGTTCAACAATCCGCGATATTTAAAACAGTGCCAAGAGGGTAGGCATTCGTGTAAACTGGGTTATGTAGGTGAGAAACTACTAAAACGACTAGGGTGATCACTGGCTTTAGCGTTTTGAGGCCATTGTAAATACTGCCCGTGCCTACATTTACACATACAGAACTACGTGCTTCATAATAAGCCTAGCTACATTGCTACTTTAGCACAGTGCTTCTCAAGCCATGGCTGCAAGACTCTTGAAATTGTATTTTTTTTTTATATCATTATTAACACGATCCCTATAAAAGCGTTAGAGGATTGCAAAATTTTAGCCTCATCAAATTGGGACGAATAAAACAGGCCTGAGTAGCTCCGTGTTACAGGATGATAGTGTCTGATGTGTGTGTGTGTGTGTGTGTGTGTGTGTGTTTTTTTTTTTTGCGCTTTGAACCCAAGCGAAGTCCATACACGTACTACTACTTCGATAGCATTGGACTGAGTTTTGCGCTTGGATTAGCTTTTCCTATTACCAGTGTCCCTCGGTGTAGTGGTTAAACCCGCTATCTCGGCACCAGCAAACCGGATGTTTAATATACAATGAATCTTTTGTCGGAGAAAACCTTCGCGATATCCCTCGCGTTGTGAAAATGCTCACTCGTCCTTTATTATTTATGTTTGTGCAGAGAAGAGAAACGTCTCTTAATTGTCCTCTTGATAGTTTTATTGTCTTCTCACTCCAGGCGTGTGCGTATAACGTCTGAGGGCTACTGCTGAGGTCGCAAGATCCGGACAGGGTCTCACACTTGCCCACACCTTACAGCACTTCTTCGCGAGTCCTATAAACAGACTTGGTTCCCCAGACTGGCTAACATTTCAAGGATCGCCATGTCTCTTAGCAGAAGTGACGTTCCAGAATGGGTCTTGCTAATCCCGTTGGTTTCTGAGCTTGGAGAAGGGAAGAAGAGCTCCACAACACAGTCAACGTGGATATCATATTTCGGCACCGGATCGTGAGGAAAGGCTTTACACCAACTTCACTCAGATAGATGCATTCCCTTTTCCGGACTCAAAAATATCTGACCTTCAAGACACCGGACTTTAAGAGTCAGTTTAAAGCTCACAGTCTTCCGAAGGATTCACAAACCAACTTCAGAGGTTTAACCTCCGATATGTGCAAATCATAGAGAAAACTAAACAGATACCAGGGAATCAAGAGGTTCGGAAAAGACGGTGCAGGATAGGACATACGTTGAGAAAACTTGAGAAAAGTTGTTGTTTTTTTGTTGTTGTTTTTTTTGTTGTTGTTTTTTTTTTTTGCTCGCTCGCTTTGAACTCAAGCGTAGTCCAAACACACTAGTCATAGTAGTGCCGGACTGAATTTTGCGTGTGGATTTACTTTATCTATTAACAATGACTCTTGCCATCAGACGAACCCACTCCGACTTTAGAGGTAGAAAAGTATATAACTAGAAAGGCCTTCGTAAGGAACCCTCAGAGCAAACGAAATAGAGATAGACCTAAAACACGCGGAGAAGAGAAGTAGATACAGAAACGAAAGGTATAGGGTGGGCAAGGACGTGTTGCATGATACAGCAAATGGTGGGAAAGGGGAAAGATGGAAAGGGGAAAGACGGGAAGGAGATAGAAATAAAGGGGGATCTTGGGGAGAATTGGTTGAGGAAGATATCTAAGACTGGACTTTTTTATAATTTCCTTCTGTTTCTCCCAGAGAATTCCACTGCAATAATGGGATTGCTTGGGATTCCCGGTGGGGTGGCAGGAGGGGTGTCAATTGAGGTGTCGAGAGGAATAATAACCGATATGAATATAACTACACGAACCAAGATGTATATAATGCCGGAAATCTAAAAACCACGTAAAAATTAACCCAAATAGTTCACTGGGATTCCTGTTTATAAATAAACGTGCAGGGGCAATGGCTGAGCTCTGGGTAGGCAACAGGGCAGAAGGGTAACTATTTCTGGCTCAGACATAGGAGTTTTATGTGCATGCCATTCTATCATCAGATGATATATGACTATCTCTTACAGGTTGCCGCCGTTGGCACCGTGGTGGTGAAGGTGTTAATGTAGAAGCTTACCGATTTGCTGGTCAGGAGTGTAAACCCTGTTAGTAGTTGAACTTTCCTTTCTAACTGTGGTTCTGGAGTAGACCCAGTGTCTAAACATGGGTTGGAAAACAAGTAAAGGTGGCGGACACTGATCATACCACTTCCCGGGTGTTGTTAATTTTTGGGGACAAGAAGAAGAAGACGAAATATAACACTTGAACAGGCTTAATGTTATCCTTAACTCAGCTGTTTAGGCATGAGAGGCTGTTTCAGTTTGTTAATACTATATGGCTAGAAGAAAAGCTGTACCTAACCAGCTGCCTTTCTCTGAATGCACCTCTTCCCTGCGCAGTGTTCTGACAAAAGTTATACAAGTGCACTCATTTTATGAAGTCGCGGTGGTACAGTGGTTAGTGCGCTTCCTTACCAAGATAGTGGCCACGTAATTATTCTCTCACAGTAGCAGTGAAGCAAGAGGTGAGGAAAAGACTGCTGCTGAATAGGACAAGCCTGTACATGTGTATGGATGTGAAGCGTGGACAATGAGTAGTCAAGCTGAAAAACATCTGATGGCTGAGGAAATGTGGTTTCTGAGGAAAATGCAAAGAATACCATGGGCAGACATAAACTGATTAGAGAATTTAGACATAGACAGTCAAATTTTTTGGACATGTTATGAGGAGAAATACATTAGAGAAGTTGGTGACAATTGACAAGATCGAGGGGAAGAGAACAAGGGGAAGATGGAGACGTAAATACCTGGATGGCTTGACCACGTGCCATGGTCGAGACAAGAACACTGGGCTGATCCGCGACTCTGGTGATCGAGTGAAAACGGAGAATCATGACCGCCCACGCTTACCGGCATGGCACATGATGGATGGATGAATAGGAAACCTGAGAACAATATAACCAGACACTGTCTTGTCTGGAACCCACAGGGCAAACGAAATAGCGGCAGGCCTGAAACACACGGAGAAGAGAATTACAGAGATAAATAGAATTGGGAGGAAATTGAGGGGGCTGCGGGAGATAGCAAAAGAGGCGGCTTGGCGTGGTTTGGTGGAGAGTTTATGTCCCAGTGGAAGATAAAGGGTAAAAGAAGAAGATGGTTATAGTTCACTGCGAGGCACATATGACTAGTTAGGAATAGACACAGGTTAATCATGTTCGCTCCCCAGACTTTAGGCATTTCCCTGTCAACAGACTTCAACTTAATAACTAGAGGGGGAAAGGTGGAAAAGATAAAACTAATTCAGCCAGGAGCTGAACCATGGTACTCTCGCGTGTGGAGTGAGTGTGACAACCACTGAACTACGAAACGGCTGGGAGAATTGATCAAATTATTGTTGGTGTTTGGTACTAAATGAATTAAGAACCACACGGCCGGAGACTTGACACATATGAAATCAGGAACTGAGTTTGCCTCCAGCATTGCCCAACTTGCTAGTGCAGAGTTCATTAATGACTGGATTAATAGCTCTGGGCTTTTAATCATCAGGCTGGCACTCTGGCGAAAACACGCGCAGTATGGCCGACTTTTGGCCGTCTCTCCCTGCTCCCCTTTCTCCCACAGCATACCCTGCCGACAAGTGTTAGCAACCAACAGGCGCACATTGGACCACAACGTGTCGGGTAGATTTGTGTATATTCGGGAATATTACTCTTTGCCGAGACAAGGTGCACACGTTAAGTATGTATGGCAGATATTGTCGACACGAGCATGGGTCTACCAACGCAAGTGGCCAAGATTCTACTCCTTGAAGTTGGAGGGCTTAGACAAAATACAGTCCTCAAGTAGATCCAGCCTAATGGTGAAAAAATAAACACAGGTTTTTATTAATCAGTTGAAGGGAGTGGGGTGTGGTGGTGGTAGTGTGTGTGTGTGTGTCTGTGGGGGGGGGGGGGGGGGGGATAGTGTGTGTGTGTGTCTGTGGGGGGGGGGGGAGAATACCGGGGTAAAAGAACCTATACATCACCATACACGCGATATTTAACCACACAAGTATCTAGTTAATAACAAGGAAACGGATAAGAAACATCTGTGTCTATATTTTCATGTAGACTTTCAGTAGTTGTATCGGTGTGTGTTTGTTGTTTTTGTGCAGACGAAGACTTTTGCCGCAACGTCCATTTAGTTATTTGTGACCGTGTTCTAGTAAAGTTTACCGATACTACTACATTTTTCTTTCCCCATTCATTAATTTTTTTTTTTGTTTTAATGGCGGAGTAGAGACGAACAGAGCTGGTCACTCATCTCATAGAGACGGGAAACGAAACAAACAGATCCTCTTTGTTGTGTACCCACCTTAATGTGCAAGAGGGGCTTGCGCGTTGAAATGACACCCCCCCCCCCCCCCCCCACTAAAAAAAAAAGCTATTCCGACGGTAGCGCAACTACAAAGTCTCCAATGTCGGGCAGCTTACGGGATAGGAACCAGACAAGCAGAGACACAAACCTGCTGCCTTGTAGGTAGAATGCGGACCGTCAAGGCCAGGACAAGCAAACCATAACAAAATGTTTGTGGAAGTCGGATGTACAGACTTGATAAAACAGTGCAAAGCAACTCACTGAAAGATGTCACAACAATACTATACGTTGCGATCAAGAGGAGAAACAACAAGCAATGCGTTTGTGCTTGTCGCCACATAGTCTGAACATACCGTTTTGTGTCATCTTATGCTGTCATATCCTGCAGCAGCTGCCATCTGTCTTACTGGTTATAAAGCCGCGATTTTGTATATGGAAAAGATTAATTAAGGTGTGGAGTTGAGTTTTGTTTTTTTCCTGTCGGGGACAAAAAGAAAACTCTAACCTGCTCAGTTCGTGGCGACTGCACTAGCCAGGTGGTCTTAATTCCTCAGGATCAAAGACACACCCCCCCCCCCCTTTCCACCCTCTGCCATACACCCCAAGGTACTATACTAGCAGTAAATGACAGTTTGACCGACAGTATTAGTTAGCATATCTATCAGATAGAGGCAGGATTCAAACCCTCCCCTCCCCCCTTCCGTGGTCACGTGTTCGAATCTCCCATCGAAGCAGATATATTAAACGGCTCAGTGCCAAAGGATAATATATCACTATATGTGACCTTCCATTGGGACAGAAGGACGATGTATCACCACACTAGGGTTATCGAGTTATTTGTTTATTTCCTAGTGTCTTCCCCAATTTCAATGCTCAGTGAATGGATATTTATTTTATAATTCTTGTTCATTTGATTTTGCACCATACCTAGTCCAAACCTAATTTATTGTTTGGCAGTGAATCAGTTAAAATTGACCTGGGCTCCCAGCTCTACCCAGCCTAAAATGTGTAACAGGAAATGTCGGGGGAAGTAAAGGTGACGTGTGATATTGACATCATCTATGGAGTGCCGATTGGTGTACCACCTTACAAACATTACAATGCAAGGCATGTTGAAATGGTCCCTCCCTTATTTTGTTTAGTGTGGCCCTGAGGTCAACCAGTCTCACAACAATGGGTGCCGGATAATTTTCAGAATTTATCTGAGAAGGAAAGGAAGGTGACTTGTCACCTCACCCCGTTATGCCGTGGTCAAGAATCATATGGTAGAATCAACGGTGAGGCTATATTTAACTTGTGATCTACACTCAAAGCAGTATATGCGATGAGCCTACCTTTCCCTCTTTAACCTTAGAACTACATTATGTGTCGTGTTATTACCTTCACTGTTTTTATCCATCAGAGAAGTGCGTGTCGTTACATTACTACCTTCACTGATGTGACCCTAGAGCATTATCCGCCAAGGTACTACTTTGTGTTTGTTTTTTTCCATCCCAACAGCAATGTGAGTCACGGGACTAACTCTGCTACTTTTACTACTACAGCCGTATGTGTCATCGGACTACCTTTGCTACTTTTACTTCTACAGCCCCATGTGCCATGGCATTATTTTTATGTCATGGGACTATCTTTACTCTCTTTACTCCTTGTAATATATAAGTCAGCAGCCATCACCCCTTTTTCTGGAAACGAAGAAAAATGGGTCTAAGCAGACGCTCCTTATAAAGACGTAAGGTTGAAGTGAGCCTAATCCTTGGATGGTGAAATCCCGGCCTGGCCAGCTGAAAACCCGCCGGAAAGTATGTCACTTGCGAAAAGGTTGTCAGAGAAACAAGTCCCTTTTCCTAACCTGGGAGAGGTTTTCCTAGTGCCCAATTTCGCTCCCTGCGCCACCGGTAAGCTTGTTAATTCATTGTAAATGCTATTATGTGCCTCTAGTTGCTTATTGGAGACATGCATTATTCATTTTATATGTGGATTGTGAAATTATGAGATAAGCGCCTCATTGAGAGAATATCCTGACTTGCTCACCTTCTGCAGAAATAACATGCATATTCCGCTGGAAAGTGTTGCCATGTTTAGCATTTCGCCTGCTATGAGTAGTTTTGCTGTATGCAAATGAATGTTATCTCACTCTCAATGCATATTTCCTATGTGCAGTAGAACTGTTCCATATGGACGCACATTATTGCACAATCTTCCTCCAAATTGGAATGTTCTTGAGAGTCTGTGTTTTACAACTCCTGTGTTTAGATCGTGTGATTAACATGTGATCTCTTTCATTGATATATGGTGAGGATTTGAGGGAAGATCATGTTGTTCCCATGAGATTTATTGCTCAGTAAGTGAGACAGCTAGAATCACACCATTCCCATCTGTCTGTAGGAAGTGCCCTAACCGCCAGCATGGCACAATTACAGGTGATGGTTTGGAGGAAAATTTTATGTTCAGTTACTTGCAAAAGCGTTCTTATAATGCCATAATACAATTAGTTCCGGAGCAGGCACTTCTTATTTCCACTAGGTGAGTTTTGCAGACAGCGTTCTCAAAACCCCCGGCTCCTAAGAGTCAGGTGAGGGAAGAACAAGTATTTTGTGTGCGATCTTGTCAGGCCTTGATATATATCTATTAGATGGCTCTCGTGTTAATTCATGGAATTATCATGATTGTTTTCTCATTTGTGTGTGTCTCACATTTTAAATGTGGGTTCAGGATTGTTTCTTTAACTGCTGCAGAAAAGGTTGAATTTTTCCCAGTTTGACTAGGTAGGTGAATTGATAATGATCGTGATGGGGATGGTTTTGTGAACCGAGTCTAACCTGAGAGGGTTAAAAACTGAGCTTTGTATTAAGGACGTGGGATGATCGCATATATATCATGAAGACTTTGTCTCAATATGCTTTGTGTCACGAAGCCTTTGTCTTATTGTGATGCCTATGTCACACTAAGATGCATGTGTCTTGATTGTATATCGTCTCAAATGAGGCACCTGTTTTAACAGGAGGACCGTATCACAACCGGATGCCTCTATCACAACCTGTCTTTGTTCCTATGAAACTCTGTCACAACAGGACAACTTGGTCTCATCTCTATGACCTTATCTTATTCTGCTATCCTAGTCTGGTAGGAGTTTATACCATTGTAATATCATAACATCAAGAGTGAGCGGGTGTTGATGTTTTGTTTTGTACTGACATTTGATTTTATACCAATGTGTATAGAATGGATTTTGCATTTTTATGTCAACAGGGAGCTGGATGGTGGAGTTGCCTGAAGCTCATGACGCCTAGCCCTATTGTCTTGTCAACAGTGGGTTAATGAAGAGTTGAGAGCCTGAAACCTGACTGGTAGGAGGGTATCGATTTCTCTCAGGGTACAAGAGGAATGATGATTCTCAAGAAATGACCCCCACCTCATAGTCACTCAGCATATGCCTGGCAGCCCAACATCTTATCATCTATCGTATTGTGTAGGTTGGTTTACCATCATGAGGAATCAGACCAACGGGTGAAGTAAGAGGTTGTGATGCTCAGAAAATTACCCTGAACACCAGGGACAATCAACATCATGGTATATGAGTTGAGAAACTCACCATGTATAGTCTTCAGGAGCAATTACCTGTTATCAAGATTGATTGCCCTACCTCAACACCCTTAGGTTTGGTATACCAGGATAGGTATCCCTAAGTGCTCAACTGCCAGTTTTCCATCAGCGAAGTCCCATAGGATGAACAGTAGTTGGTTAAAACCCCAAGGGGATGGGGAGGGGTGATTACAACATCTTGTTCACTGATTATTAAATGGATAGAGAATTATTTTCAGTGGTGCTGAAGGATTTGTCTGCATTACTGAAGTATGTGTTTGCACTACTGGAGGATTTGTCTGCCTTGCTGAAGGATTTATGTCCTCCAGTATAATTAGAGTGTGATGCCATCCCTGTTCATAATTTACAGCTAATTATGTAGAAAAAGCTGCACTGATATCATCTAGTGTGGGATGGCCTTATCGACATGAGACTGGTCGTGCTGAAATGCCTTGTTGAAAACAGTCGAGTTTCTGATATTATTAACCAGAGCTGCTGGACGGTCGTCATCTTTTTCATTGTATTCGATGTTGTAGGGAACTAGGACCTCCTATATTGTTTGACTGACCCCAGCCTTAGCTTCACTGGGCCATACAGCCTACTTAGATTTCAGGTCATGGTTATGTCCTCTCACGATCTCACTATGAAAGCAAATAACAGGGTTGAGCCAAGATTGTGACAGTGCTGTCGAATTCATTGATGAAATCATTGATGGAATTGGATATGTTCAGAAGAAGAAGTGTTCCCAGTGCAGGTTGAGAGAACATATCATTTTGATGAGATTCTTTTGGTGAATTTATAGATGAGAGACTTATCATCAATTTTCAGATAGATTCGAAGAATTATTGATTTGATAAGTTATGAATTTTTGGATGGTAATTTTGGGGAAAACAACAGGTGGTATACACTGATTTTGTCATTCGTGTGTTTATAATATCTGGAAGGATATTTAATATCCACAGGCGATACAGAGTATTTCCCCAGAACCCGCCATGTTTCATAATACATTTTTAGATTGAAACCTGGAGTTTGTGTGTGTAACTTGTAGAAGTGTAGTTTAAAAGTGGTGTTCATTGTTGGTATGTAATATTATGTTACATTTTGGGTTTCATCGTGGTGTGGAGAGGGATTCATATACATAGACACATTATAATTATATATGGAGTAAGATTTCTTCCCCTAGGTGTCTATGGTAAAATTGCCTGATCATGTCGCCTTCCGAAGGAGGCCATTTCTTTTTTAAAAATCGTGGACTTGAATACATTAGGTCCTGTTCTTCACGTTGGGGGTTTCGGGGCCATTCATAGGCTTCCCCAGGAAGGATGATTAATATTAATAACCCATCCGGAATACCCCTAGTCATCCGATCCACCATTCTCATTTAAACCCCACACTCCTATAAACTGTATCATAGGACTAGCTTACACTTTTTACCTCTAAATACCTCTAGAGCCGTATGTTATACGGCTACCTTTGGTTTTACTTCTTAAGCCGTATGTGTCATAGGACTACATTTGCTACTTTTACTTCTGCACCCTCATGTGGTATCTACAGCCCTATGTGTAATGGGGCTATATTTGTTATTTTACTCCTAGATCTGTATGTCTCATAGGACTATCTTTACTCGTATTACCTACCCCAGGGGCAGTATGTCTCATGGGACTACCTTCACCCCTACCCCTCCTCCTCATCCTGGAGTTGGGAGTCCCATGGGACTAGTCTTAGATAAGCACCTTAACAGAACTGACATATTGTTAATACAGAATGGCGTACGCTATCTGAAGTGGACAAAGTTGAAAGAGCAACAACCACACTGCTATCAGTTCTTGGTTAACAGTTGGTGACGAGCCGTGATTGTCTCCAAGCAAATGACGGTCACATCCTGCACTTTATACAACAACCAGAACTGTTTGCTTCCTGCTAGCATTTCCGTTCTTTCACTTTGCATTGTGTGTGCGTTTGTGTCGAGGGTGGATAGGGAGAGAGTGAGGGGATAAACACTTCTTGTCACTTATGAATAAAGTACGATGTTAAGGTAAATTTAGAATATTGTAAATGCAGAACAAAACCAGATAGAACGGACACAGAAGGAGCTGGTTTTGACAGCATACATGTCTTTTCAGTATTACTAATAGTTAACAGTTAGTTGTATATGCTATTTTTGTAAAGGATGTTACAGTTAGCCCCAGAATTTATTGGCTGTTTGTGATTTACTAAGCAATTTTACGTTCAGTGGTTGCATTAATAACGGTAAGTATAACAATGTTTCCCACACACTGGGTATAATGTGTACGCACCACATGTGTGTGTATACCAATCGGCACTGGACCGGTGATACAGTTAATATCACGCTAGCCGCCTTTATTACCTAGAACATATCCTGCTGTAGCTTTTAGGTTGGGTCGACCTGGAATCCTAGATCATTTGAGTTTTTACGCTTCTCTGATGAGGATTCGAATATGTGACTCCCGGGCCGGCAGACAATTGTGCTGGCCACCTGGGCTCCATGCATTGATAAGATCCCACACTGAAGTTAGCAATGAGGAGCGGCTGGATTGTCGGTGTCTCCTTTAGGAGACCCGGGTTCGAATCCTCGGTAAAGTGTGCGAGTTTTCAGGGGCAAAAATAAAACTCTAACCTGAACAGTTCGCAGCGACCGCAATGGCGAGGCGGCCTTAATTTCTCAGGCTCAAGGGACCCTCCCCCCTCTCCCCCGCCATACACTGCAAGGTACTATAATGCCGCCGAAGAAGAAGAAGAAGAAGAAGAAGAAGAAGAAGAAGAAGAAGAAGAAGAAGAAGAAGAAGAAGAAGAAGAAGAAGAAGAAGAAGAAGAAGAAGAAGAAGAAGAAGACCAAGAAGAAGAAGAAGAAGAAGAAGAAGAAGAAGAAGAAGAAGAAGAAGAAGAAGAAGAAGAAGAAGAAGAAGAAATATGCTGGCAAGCATGAGCACTAACTACTATGCTGCTTCGACCGCTGTATGTATCAGCCATACATCCTACACGCTAAAAGGCAATCCCCCGCGCTTCGATAGTATGATAAAAGCTGTCAAGTGCTGCATGACCAATCAATCATGGCTACCTCGTGCGAACAAATGCTGTCAATAAGAAGACCAGGAATCTTTCATCCATCTATGCCAGCCACGTCGTGTGTCCCACAGCTTCCGGCTTGGGTAATGACTTGCTCAGATGTGGATTCGCATGTAATTATATCCGGTTTCTGTGATTGGTCATTGATGCAGTGGCCTTCATTTAAAAGGTACAGTTGACCGCCCCATGCCACATACTGTTGTTAGGATGTAAAATGTTAGGCATTCACATTTTTTTCGCTCGCTCGCTCGCTTTGAACTCAAGCGGAGTCCATACACACTATCTTCTAATAGTGCTGACTGAATTTTGCACGTGGATTAGCTTTCCCTATTAACAGTGTCCCTCGCTATTAGGCGAACCCACTCCGACTTCAGAGGTACTTGTAATGTACGTCCTCTAGTCAAGGACGATATGAATTTCCGTTCAAATAAAACAAATAACACGATGACTCTTGTATGGCGATATATCGTCAATCTGTTCAAATGGGAAGTCACATTTGGCGGTATATCATCATTCAGCACTGAATCAATGAAATTACTGTGCTACTGTTCTTAACCGGGAACAGTTTGAAATGATCACATTCCCTACATACGGATACGCCCACCCCAATAACGTGATCCCGTCTCCTCCTGTAAAGTCACTCTAAGACGCTATAAGCACCGCGTAAAATGCAGTGGCACCGGCAGGTACTCCAATGTGTTTATTAATATTGCTATGCTGTTTGTCTCTTTAATATTACTATATTACTATATCACGCTCGCCGTCCAGTCAAACAACATCGCAGCTCGACAGGAGCCAGAATCATTAGTTAGCGAAAATTAGTTCAGCAACACTGGCGTTTTCCACGACAAATATAACTGTATTGGTGGCAATCGTCCGCAGTGTGACAACATCACCATTCCCATGTTGATGGGAGGGCCGGTGAAATATAATAATTAATTATTGATAATTATTCAATATCAACTGCCGAGACCGATTCCATCCTGTTATTTTTTTTATGATTGACAAGTAAACTTCATACAGTAAATCGTTCTGTAACTACATTACGTTCCTGATTCTAAGATCACTACTTACGCCGACCTATGGGTGTGCTGACGCCATGACCTCTAATTGACAATCGACAGGCAGGTTCTGATGCAGTACACTTTCTTCATCTTCTCTGCGTTAAACCTTCAGCTTGCTATCGTCCTCCGTAATGCAGACTGTGCCCTTGTTTCTTTATCTTCCTGAAGTACGAGTTGGCATATTCTCTACGTCCTTCAGTTGATTATTTACGTTAATATTTCGGTGTTATTATCTTGTCCGACGGTCTCCATTATCATTCCAAAACCTAACTAAATTCTGTGACGTATTACGCTGTTACGTCATCTAGCAACTTACGTATTATGTCACTTCTTAGTTAACTCTTCTTGTACTATTTGCCACAATTTCCGTATCTTATTCCAAATCATTGTCCTTCGCCTCTGACGCTACATGGCATTTATACCACAACCAGACATGTCTTAAATATGTGTTCTTGTGAATGTTGGTGTTCTAATGTCGAACTTTTGCCTCTAGAGCGGCCTATTCAGCCTACTCTTTTCGATTTCCATCTTCTTCTTCTTATTATTGAGCACAGGGTCTCTACCAACTCACGCCAAGTCCTCTTTTGTTTTACAGTCTCCTGCAGCTTCTTCCAGATCCTCCCCATATTAGCCATCCCTGTCTCTAATTCACTGCTCCTGCGTTTTTAGGTCACCCTCGATTTACTTTTCACAGTTGTGGATGGTGTGTTTTCCCCCAGGGGAAGGTCTTTCTATGATGTCAAACCACTGAGGGATTTGCTTGACATGTGCACCGTTGCACCACAGGCCCGCCTATTTTTCTCCCTTTTGAGATAAGGTTTAACTGGTCCGTGGCGATGAAGTTACGGACGCAGATCGTGATCCCGCATACCCAGGTTCGAAACGCAGCTGCGCGCAATTTGGCAGCATACCGCGTTGCGTTGGTTTTTTTTCACGAAATGGTATGGGTGCCGGTCTTTCACACAGCAATGACAAAACTACTAAACATAAACTTGCCAAGAGATCACAACAGCAAAAATGCTGGTGTTAACTGCAACGTCATGTAAAAGGATTGGCAACTAACATTTTTAAACGTATTATCCATTATCCCATCATGGGTTTTAATGAGTGGGGGTGGGTAGGTTGGAGATCATAACATTCTCGCGTATAATATTTGGTCATATTGCTCAGCTATGCAGCGGACATTCGTACTAGTCTACTTGAATCAGAAGCGGGTGTCGTTTTTCTGAACCAATCAGGCAAATGTTCACTAAGATTTGCAAGCCTTTGCAGCCGAAGCCAGGTTTAAAATAAACAGATAACCACATGCATGTATTCTCTAATTACTTGGGTGTAACCCTGGCCTAGGGGTTAACGTCTTTCTCCGTAATCCCATATATCCACGCGAGGAACGTAACTTGCGCGAGAATCGGAAGCGGTTCTCGCCGCGTTGGTAACTTACGGGATATGTGAGCCGGTCGCTCAGAAAGCAATGGCAAACTACTGAGCGTAATCTTGCCTAGTACATCAACAGCAGCTGAAAAATGCTGGAAAATGTTGTTGACTGTAAGGGATATGCAACAACAACAAAAATATATAGACATATGACTTGCAAGTATGCCATCAGACCGAAGAATAAATCTTGTCACAACACCTCCCAGAATGGATGATATGCATAACTTCTACCACTTCACAAAACTACCGCAATTTGGGTTTTTACATTGCAGTTGCCTGATATCACTCGCCTTACCTTTGACATGTTTTTCCTCTCGGAATGTTCCTCTAAAGCACTCAATTCTCTCCAGCTAGCTAGCTGAAAATAAGTTGACGCTGCTGAAGAAAATAACAGGATTTAAAAAAAAAAAAAAAACACACACACACACACACACAAGGCACTTTATCTGGCACACCTGATCAACGTCAGACCGTCTGACAGCCCGAGCATTCATTTCCGGTGAATGTTGCTCAATTTTTCACAAGAAGAAAATTGCTATTCCCTCGGCTGAACTCTTTTTCTCCCTCCCTCAAACATACACACCACGTGCCTAGGTGATTTAAAATAAACAGTAGGTTTTCGCCATCCTTGCCTGACAGGTACGCAAACTTTTATTCTCGTTCATTTCCCAACCAGGATTAACACATATATAAAACGAGAGAAATGTCTTCCGTTTTCCTCATTATTTGAAATAATCTACATCAATATTACATGCTCGCAAATATATCTCAGCTTTATTATTCAATACTGAAGACGGTTGTGACAACTGGAAAGAACAATGTTATTAGAGACGGAGGAAGAAAATGCTGAATGCGTTTGGCAGAATGGAACGACAAGAGATCAGAGGTAGAACTCTTTCAAGATCTGCGAACGCATGGATGTGGAGGAACAAGATTGTCTGCAACGCACCGCATAGCAGATGATGATCAGATGCCCACTATATTTCCATTGTCTTCATTATTTGTAACCACTTCACCTGATTCCACATATGCGGCCTCGGATGAAACCTGTCCTGGCACGAGGGCAGCGCAAACACAATAAAGCAGCTATTTTTAAGCGGCGCGAATGCATTGAAATTATAAGCCTATACAGAATGGCGGGTTTTATTTGCCAAAAACATCAGAATCTGGAATCACGAGTTTGTTTGGTTTAGTTTGTAAAACATCACTATATATCCTTCTCTCCAGTCTGCTTGTTGTGTTTTTCAGTTTCTAAGACGCTGCTAGATACTGTGTGTAGAAATTAAGTTGGTATGTTTATAGTGACTTTAATAGCTTCTGTAGGAATACTATCTGGACCAGCAGCTTTCCAATTCTTTAGGGGTTTAGTAGCTTTTTTTTTTCTTTTTTAAGGAATTCCCACTGGTGATATCCATTTGCATTTAAGCTGGAAGGACATCTGGAGGTATTTTGAGACGACTCAATTCACAAGAGCCTCTAAGTAAAATAGAAAAACAAACAAATGTTTTCATTCGATCGTTTATGTTTATGAGAACTTTCGCATTGATACTTAACACTGGATAGCATTCGTGTTTACTTTCTTTGTTACGGTTCTCCATAGTGCTGTTATTATTCTTGAACTCACGGCTTCCCACTCTATAAGTGTCTAATTTGCCTTTTTAGAAAGTATCATGGTAACTCCTTCACTATAAGGGGCATTATTCTTCGTGCACCCTGAGAAAAATGTTACTTCACCTGTATTTAAAAACGGCTCCCTTCCGTCTTGTTTAGTATAATCCCTAAATGCCAATCTTATAATATTTCATCCCTTCCCCCTCACCTGCCCCCCCCCCCCCCTCCCCCCGAACCACCACCTGTGCTTGTGCTGTCTTTCTCAATTCATATATAGTTCTAACATTCCAGGTGCCAATTCTGGAGAAGTTCAAGGTGAAAGAAGGTAAGTCGGCGATCCAGACTCCTTACGGTTTTCTCGGCACTGCGTCATATTTCTCCTTGGAGAAGAGCCTCCTGTCATCGTGGCCGGTTGGGGTTTTCAAAGTAATTGTCCCTCTCTTTTCCTTTGACTTGTTCATGGTTTATTGGATTTTTCAGCTTAAGTTTTCTACGGGATGAGGTAGCCAGTCTTTCGTCACACCTCCTTAGTCGCCTCTGACAACGTGTATGGTAGACTGCAGTGTTGCTAATCTTTCTTATCATATTGACCCCCGTAGCAGGCAGGCAGACAGACAGACATCAGACAGCTGGACAGCTATCTTTCTCCAAGTGTATCTTTCACGTAGTGCTCCGATGATCTTACCAAAAGCTACAGTAGATTCATTCTTTAGTTTTCTTCCTCCCACCCCCACCCCCCCCCCCCCCACCCCCCCCCCACCCCCCGCCACACGAAAAAACTCCCTTCTCTCCTGGACCCCACCATCTCTAAAATAGGCCAGATCAGATACCTAGCCTCGCAGTTTGCAGAGCGTGATGCCTCGCCAGTTACTCTTCATCTTTCTACTTCTTTCTACTCAATGCCTCTTTTCTTGAGCTGCCATTGCTCGACGCTAGTAAGACTTGCATACAGTGTATATCCACCATTTGTTTGATAAGAAATAGGCAAGGCTGCAAGAGACTACCAGAACCAGATAACCGACATCCCTCAGAGAAAGACACTCATTAACAGAGATTCCACGTCTGCGGCCTCGGATGAAACCTGTCCTGGCACGAGGGCAGCGCAAACACAATAAAGCAGCTATTTTTAAGCGGCGCGAATACATTGAAATTATAAGTCTATACAGAATGGCGGGATTTATTTGCCAAAAACATCAGAATCTGGAATCACGAGTTTGTTTGTGGTGTTGTGTATGTTGTGTACATCTCTCTCTCTCTCTCTCTCTCTCTCTCTCTCTCTCTCTCTCTCTCTCTCTCTCTCTTCTCTCTCTCTCTCTCTCTCTCTCTCTCTCTCTCTCTCTCTCTCTCTCTCTCTCTCTCTACTCAGTGCCTCTTTTCTTGAGCTGTCTGCGGATATTGAATACTAGAAACACTCTTGGTGTGAACATGCATGAGGCAGTGCAAATAGCGAAGGAAAGTCTTTCCAGCGGGCTGTAGTGAGCGCGATAAAGGACATTCTACGCGAAGGTGGTGTGCCCTAAAGGTTCGGCGGCGGCCTCTAGCTAGAGAAGACCCACCGGGTACGAATCATTATGTGCAGTCTAACCAAATAAAGTGCTCGAGGATAGCCCCTCTGTCTCCACATTCTGGTGCTGTGGTCGCCTAATCTTCAAGAAAGAAAACTTAGGAGGAAGAGGAGGAGAAACAGTGTGCTTGTTGTGTATATTAATAATCGATTGACAGCTTGAAATGGAGAACTGGAGGTCATACAGGCAACATTGCAAAGTATCAGCCCATTAGGAAGAACTTGGAAGCAACAGAGATGTGGTTCCAGAGACGAATGTTGCCAATTCCTTGGACTGCCAGAGTAACTAACAATGATTGCTAATGAAACTAGAACAGTATATACAACAATAAAAAAGATACAAATAGCTTTCTTTGGTCATGTGATGAGAAGAGAGGCATTGGGGAACATCGTAACGACTGGAAAGATCAAAAGGGAGAGAGGCAGAGGCCGTCCATGAGAAACTATGCTGGAAGGATTGAGACGGGGGTATGGAGGAATATCAGCAGCAGAGTTGATCTAACCAAAGACATAAATATGTCAAGAGACATGAACGCATACGCCAGCTGGCATGGCACTTGATGATGATGATGATGATGATGATGATGATGATGATGATGATGATGATGATGATGATGATGATGATGATGATGATGATGATGATGATGATGATAAGCCCATCCACAGGATGTTGAGAATTTATTGTCTCTGGCTTCGGTGCACACATGCTTTGACTCTTGTCGTCCTAATGTGTTCATACACTATGCTGAAAATATCCTTGGATCACTTATTGAAGGTGTGATCATTTATATACAACATGTCCTGCTTGTGTTAGTTACAAGGACTACATATTTGTGTGATCTACGCAAAATGTGTACGTATATTATCTAAGGAAACTAAGTACGTGTGTTATCTACGCGAACTACCTATGTTATCTACGCGAACTAAATACCTATGTGGTCTACACGAATTACGTAGCTATGTGATCTAAGCAAACTAACTATCTATATAATCTATGCGAACTAAGTACTTGTTAATAATAGATAGGAACTATCTACTTGGGAAATAATATATAGGTATCCACTTGTGTGGTTTACACGAACTAAATACTTATGTGATCTTCACGAACTATGTACCTATGTGATCTACGCCAACTACCTACTTATGTGGTCTACGCGAACTAAGAAATATATAGTGATCTCCAGGAACAATATACTTGGGTAATGATATACAGGAACTATCTATTTGTGTGATCTCTAGAAACTATTTAGTTAGGTAATAAATAATATACAGGGACTATCTACTTGTGTGATCTCTAATAACTATTTAGTTGGGTAATAATATGCAGGATCTATGTACGAGTGTGATCTCTAGGAACTATTTGCTTGGGTTATAATATATAGGAACTATATACTTGTGTGATCTCTAGGAACTATTTACTTAGGTAATTAAATACAGGACCTGTCTACGCGTGTGATCTCTAGGAACTATTTAGTTGGGTAATAATATACAGGAACTATCTACGTGTGTGATCCATCGGGACGATCTATTTGTGTGATCTATGAGAACTATCTGATTGTGTTATCTATGGCAGGAGACGGAAGCCTTTAGGTAGGCATTTGCGAGAGGCATGAAGGTGATGCTTCACAAACCGAATACCTACAAGCTCCCAATCTCCCAGGTGGCCGGTTTCAACTGAATTCACAACATGATCCTTATCCAGCAGATACCGCATTCCTCACAACCACTACCAACTTACAGTTAGAACACATAAGAAACATGTCAGCCCGATCTGGCGTTTACCCGCGTCATGAGGCAGTGGGAAGTACGGAAAACAGGATACAGCATGTGAGGCAAACGAGCAGGTATTCGATAAATTATGAGGCACCAATGTCTTTTCCATACGCTGAGTCAAAAAGCATGTTTTTTAACAAACGCTATGATTTTCCCTGTGTATCTCTCTCTCTCTCTCTTTTACATCTCTTTTTGCTTGGTGTAGAAGTGGAGGATGCGCAACATTTCTTGCAAAACAGGAAAGGCAACACGAAACAGGCAAGATTAAGTTGAAGGAAATTGACGCTTTTAGAGATTTTGAAATTGAAATAATAACAATATTAATCAATGATATCCGTAATAGTGGAGTCATTCCTAATAGTGTATCAAAATCCATATTAATAGCTCTGCTTCAGAAAGCAGGTGTTTTAGAATGTTAAGATCGTGGCACAACTGGTCTTGTGTTATTTGAAAACACTGTTACGGACTATAATTATGAGAAGTGGAAACAAGATTACGACAAAAACTAGCGAGAGCAATATAGATGTGTAGAGGAAAATGGCATAAACTATGCAATTTCACTGCACAAAAAGGGCGTTAGACAAGGATGTGCCCTATCTCTTGATTAGCTTTTATTATTAAATGTTTTGCATATCCTTTACAGGACATCGCTGTCAACATCAGCATCTTTCAGCTGTATGTTGATTTCTTGGCAAGATTACGCTCAGGAGTTTGCCATTGCTTTCTGAGCGACCGGCTCCATACTCTCATAAGTCACTGACGCGACTCGAACCGCTTCAAATTATCGTGCGCTCACGTCAACCACGAGAGTATTCGGGGTTACGGAGAAAGCTGCTAACTCCTCAGCCAGGGAGCGCGGCAGCTTTTATTATACAGTTAGCAAATAATGAGGAATGTCGAAAGCTTGCCAGGGATCTCCGTTGCTGGTCACAATACTAATAACTGTGTTATGCTGATGACACTGTTGTGATAGCAACAAGTGAGAAGGAATCGTCTATATGCTGATGATGCTTTCTTGATAGCAACAAGGAATCTTCAAAATGTTGATGATACTTTCTTGATAGCAACAAGCCAGAAGAAACTACTGAAAATTATTGGGTTAAACGGTTGTAGAAAGTGAAACAAATGAATATCAATTTGAAAAAAAAATATGAAGGCAGAAGTAATGGTAATTAAAAAGAAATCATTCATCCATCATGTGCCATGCCGGAGAGCGTGGGCGGTCATGACTCGCCATTTCGCTCGATCACCAGAGTCGTGGATCAGCTCAGTGTTCCGGTCTCGACCATGCCATGTGGTCAAGCCATCCAGGTATTTACTTCTCGGTCTTCCCCTAGGTCTGTTCCCTTTTATCTTGCCAGTTGTCACAAAGTTCTCCAATTCATTTCTTCTCATAACATGTCCAAAACCAAAAATTTTGACTGTCTACGTCTAATTTAGATATTGTATCCAATTTTATAAGAAAATGCCGTTGGAACTACATCGGTCATGTATTCAGAATGGACAAGACAAGACTCCCTTACCAAGCCTTCATATGGCCACCGGTAGGGAAAAGAAAACGGGGAAGACCAAGAGAGACCCTGCGTAGAACCATCATCAGAGAAGGCTCATTAAACGGTCAAATAAATATCCAAGATCTACAACAGGTAGCAAGGCATGGAGAGCCATGACTTCTGCCCTTTGCGCCGCCTTGAGCTCAAGAGGAAAGACTAACTATAACGTCTAATTTCTCTAATCATTTTACGATTTTCATTTGTGCAAAATGTTGAAATATCATAGGACTGTATAATATACATGTTTTGAAATAGGCTCAGACAAATAAAGACAAATTACCACAAACATCAGGAAGAGACAGCTGTCATCTGCGGCCACAGTATGAGAAAATAAACTAAACTAGAGCATGTGACAGCTTAAAAGATTTATGGAGAGAGAGAGAGAGAGAGAGAGAGAGAGAGAGAGAGAGAGAGAGAGAGAGAGAGAGAGAGAGAGAGAGAGAGAGAGAGAGAGAGAGAGAGAGAGAGAGAGAGAGAGAGAGAGAGAGAGAGAGAGAGATAAAGCAATGGCAAACTACTGAGCGTAATCTTGCCAAGAACATTAACAGCAGCTGAAAATGTTGATGTTGACTGCAACGTAATGTAAGGGATATGCAACTTTTAAAACAAAAATTACCCAGCGGGTGAGTTATTTAATAAGATTTCCAAACGTGATACGCATATCTCTCTCTCTCTCTCTCTCTCTCTCTCTCTTCTCTCTCTCTCTCTCTCTCTCTCTCTCTCTCTCTCTCTCTCTCTCTCTCTCTCTCTCTCTCTCTCAAATGTATCTATCATTCCGCCATCTGCCCGTAAAGGAAACAACATATTAGTCAATCTGCCACTACTTCGTATGACATAATAATCTAAACATAATTGTACTAGCGAGAAGAAGGGCGGGTTAGAATGAAGACATCTGGCTGAAAGATAAACATACATAAAACATGGTCGTCAAGTACCAGATGTTTAAACCACGGAAAGATAACGTGCAATACTGGAATGCACAGTAAAATAGATGGACTGACACAAGCATGGAAGTGGAGTATTTGTTAACAAGACGATCCGTATACTGTACTGTAGAAGAAACGTGTGCGGAGCTGGATATAAGCTTTTTTTTTAAAAATTCGCATATCCTTTACAGGACATCGCTGTCAACAGCAGCATCTTTCAGCTATCTGTTGATTTCTTGGCAAGATTACGCTCAGTAGTTTGCCATTGCTTTCTGAGCGGCCTGCTCAGTTATCCCGCAAGTCACCAGCGGGGGTCGAACCGCCTCCAGCTCTCGCCCGCTACGAGACTCTGCGTGATAAACGGGATTACGGAGAAAGTGTTGTAACCCCTCGGCCAGAGAGACCGGCGGTTATACGCATATATAGTAGGAAAACCAAGAGTTCATGTGTGAGTACGAGGACTTAGGGAAGAGATACGGGTACTGCGAGGGCAGAGATACGGGCAGAGGCAGGAGCGAGAACACAGGCAGACGAACACACACAAACACATACATACACACATGTTACATTACTTACATGTCCATTTACAGAACGTCGCAATAAACCCCAGTATTTTTGACTGTTTGTGATTTACCAAGCAATTTCTACGTTCAGTAGTTTTCCATTCATTAAGGCGGAGCTGTGGCAAAAGGATTACGGACGCAATTCATAATCCGGTATACTGCGTTCGAAACACAGCTGCGGGCGATTTGAAAGCAGACCGCATTGCGTTGGTTTGTATGGACTCGGCATTTCGGGGAAATGTGACGCACATTCACTGTTCTAAGCCACAGTACAGTGCATGCATGTCAGGATACACGTAAATATAACTCAATGGCAGATACTGTCTCGGAAGCTTGAACACTTAATATATGCTAGATGTCGTTATAATAAAGAGGTGTGAGCAGTTCCGTTACTTGCCGCCCTTCTTTCGCAGTTCACTTCCAGAAATTGTAAATATTAGCCGAGACCCGATTGACACAACTGGGTAGACTCCAACGATATTACATACATTTAAGGAGCTGAGTGGTCTCGAGGTTTGGTGTCCGCCTCGAGTGCTGGAGGTCCCGGGTTCAAGCCCCGATGAAGGCCGGGATTTTTTTTTTCACGTGGACTTCTAGTTAAAAAAAATTGCCCCTGGCCTCTGGGTAGTGAGATCGGACGCCGATGTGTATTGTTGCGCACGTAAAACATTCCTTGGCAGTTAGAAATCGAAAAATAGTAGCCTAACAACGCTGCCCGGGCAAAATTTCGAGTTAAAAATCTACCCAAAGTATCTCAGGATCCTCGCCGGTGCTACATAGTTCGTGCTCTGAACTGAGATTCTCCGGACTCAGGCTTGGGTTAGGAGCACTTATGGGTTACATCCGTGTGCCGTGATGTTGATCCGTCGACTAAACTAACTAAACAGATATTACATACGCTAGATCTCGATATACTGAAGTGGCGTGGTCATTTTCCGACCATACTGATTTATTTGTAACCACAGATAATTTCCTTAAAATCGAAATATTGCCGGATACCCATTTAGTAAGGCCCCAGACCCTTCTTACAGGATAGTAAAAGTCCTCACACTACTGGCGATTTGCAAGAGTCTCGGTAGCCCTGTGGCATGTCAGCGTAGTTGATAAGGAGCTTTGCTGATAATGTCAAGAGCATGGTCAGACGAGGGTTCGATGCCTGTATTCGTCGTCTCGCTAAGTGAACGAAAGCCTGACCACCTATGCCTCCGTGCATTCAGCCCACAAAGTGTGATACCACTTATTCCTCCGTGCATTCAGGCCCACAAAGTGTGATACCACCTATTCCTCGGTGCATTCAGGCCCACAAAGTATGATACCACCGATTCCTCCATGCATTTAGGCCCACAAAGTGTGATACCACCGATTCCTCCGAGCATTCAGGCCAACAAAGTGTGATACCACAGATTCCTCCGTGCATTCAGGCCCACAAAGTGTGATACCACCGATTCCTCCGTGCATTCAGGCCCACAAAGTGTGATACCACCTATTTCTCCGTGCATTCAGGCCCACAAAGTGTGATACCACCGATTCCTCCGTGCATTCAGGCCCACAAAGCGTGATACCACCGATTCCTCCGTGCATTCAGGCCCACAAAGTGTGATGGCACTATCACATCACAGACCCACTGCAGGAAACTGCTTCGGGATACATCACCATCATCAAGTGCCCTGCCGGCTGGCGTGGGCGTTCATGGCTCTTCCCGGATCTCGGTCTTTGGTGTTCTGGATCAACTCTGCTGATGATGATCCTCTATGCCACCGTCTCAATCCATCCTGTATCACTTCTCTTGGTCGGCCTCTGCCTCTCTTCCCCTCGATCTTTCCAGTTGTTACGATGTTCTTCAATGTCTCTCTTTTCATCACATTACGAAAGAAAGCTGTTTGTCTCATTCTTATTGTTGTATATAATGTTCTAGTTTCATTAGCCTCTTTCAGGCAATCGTTGTTAGTTACTCTGGCAGTCTAAGGAATTCGCAACATTCGTCTCAGAAACCACATATCTGTTGCTTCTAAGTTCTTCCTAATTTGTTCATTTATATTCCAAGATTCACTGCCATACAGCAAAATTGGTTCTATATAATATTTCAGCACTCTCTACCTTACATTGATAGATAGCGACTTATTGCATAAGACACTCTTCATTTTCTTAAATGCGGATTTTTCCTTATTCTACTCTTAATCTCTGTTGTACATCTTCCATCTGATGTTATAAATATCCCTATGTATTTAAAATTATCCACTTGGTTAAGAATTGTCCCTTCTATTTCTATGTCACATGTTGGTGTCACATATTAGGATACATGTATTTGTTATTTAATAACTACAACTATACTTGGCTGTACTGTGTTGCTAACTACAGGCGACCATGGCTCACCATCTACAAGCCAGTCGTATGAGGTCTGCGTTTTATTTCCTTATTATGCCATTTCGACAAATCATCCAGGCTGTTGTATATCTCATCATCATCATCATATGCCATGCCGATAAGCGTGGCCGGTCATGTTTTGCCATCTCAAACAAACATCAAGAGTTGTGGATCTGCTCTGTGTTCGTCTCGGCTATGCCACATGGTCAAGCAATCCAGATAGTTACTACTCTCCTTTCTCTTGTTCTTTTCTACTAAATTTTGCCAGTTGTCACCAAGTTCTCTAGTTTGTTTATTTTCATAACGTTCCCAAATAATATGACAGTCTACGTCTGATTTATCTAATCAGTTTACAGGTTTCATTTGTTTCTGGTAGGATTTGCTCATTGGTTTTTCTGTCTGTCCATAGCGTTCTTTGCATTTTCCTCAGAAACCCCATTCCCACAGCCATTAGATGTTTTTCAGCTTGTCTACGTTTCCCATCCATATAAAAGTATAGGTTCTATGTATGTTCTATACACTTTTTCTCAAGTCAGTTACCAGCTTGTTATTGGTCAGTATATTTTCCGTCTTGCAAAAGACTACCTTTACAAAGAATATTCTTGTTATGATCACCACATCTTCCATCAGATGTTATGACTGTTCCGAGATAGTTTTACCTATTCACAACTGATATACACACATTTATTCAGCGCCCTCAAAACCAACCCTTTGACCTGCAGACATATTTCTGCTGGCTTGGCTATAAACAGGTGAGGCCTGTATGTTTTCCCGCGTGTCTGGTACCCTGCAGGACGTCTACAGAAAAAATGGGTTTCCTGGCGATGTTTGTGTGTTGTGCTTCAGGTGATACCAGCACAGCTGCTGACATAAAACACACGCCTCAAGACAAATGTCTGTGTATCTGTCACGTTCTCCCTGCGTTCAATATAAGCGATTTATCAAAGGTGAAAATATTTCTTTGATATTCTTGATGGGCGCCTGTGCGTATGGAAAAAAGTGGTGAGTGGCGTGGGCAATAAGTAAGCTAGTGTGCTAGGTAGCAATGAAAGAACGAGTGAACAACCAGAATTAAACAGATCCAGGTAGATAGAGCTAATAGAGGTAGGGTAGAAACTAAATGGGAAACATTAGAGAGAGAGAGAGAGAGAGAGAGAGAGAGAGAGAGAGAGAGAGAGAGAGAGAGAGAGAGAGAGAGAGAGAGAGAGAGAACGAACAAATTGGGCACGCAGGCCCGTCTTACATTCGGCCCTTCCAATCACTCATCTTTCGTTCATCAATAATGCATTATACATTCACATAGGAAAAAACATTGTCAAATGAATGTTGTAAACATAAATAATACATATTATCATGTTGTGAGACACATACCCCAACAACCCACCCATCCCCCATCCACCCACACATCCCCCACCCACCAACACACATACCTTCCCCCACCCACACATCCCACACCCACAGACACCCCCTACCCACACACATCTCCCCAAACATACACACACACACATCTCCCACCCATGACACAGCCCCCCCCCCACACACACACACACACACACATCCCCCACCCACACACACATACACCTGCCCACCCATCACGCACCCACACATCCCCAAACCTACACGCATCTCCCCACCCATCCCATAACCCATCAACACTCACCCGCCCACATATCCTTTACCACACACGCACAGACACCCAACCACCCAGTCAAACACATCCACCAACCACACATCTCCCACCCACACACACATATATCCCCGCCAAACCACACATCACGCACCTACCCACACACAAAACTAGCACCCACCCACACATCCCCCACTTTCACACATAAAACTAGCACCCACCCACACATCCCCCACTTTCACACATCCCCCACTTTCACACATAAAACTAGCACCCACCCACACATCC
This sequence comes from Cepaea nemoralis, assembly GCA_014155875.1. Lineage (NCBI taxonomy): Eukaryota > Metazoa > Mollusca > Gastropoda > Stylommatophora > Helicidae > Cepaea > Cepaea nemoralis. The sequence continues at coordinate 50,719 of JACEFZ010009183.1, forward strand.
CCCACCCACACAATCTCCCCTACCCACGAACACAATCTCCCCCACCCACGAACACAATCTCCCCCCACCCACACTTCCCCCACTTTCACACATCCCCCACCCACACAATCTCCCCCACCCACGAACACAATCTCCCCCCACCCATTCACACGTCCCACGTCCACACACACACATCCCACCCATCCCCCAACCTACACACACTCACCCACCCACACATCCTCCACCCACACATCCGCCACCCACCCACACCCTACCAGAGAGAGGGGGGTCAGAGAGAGCGACAGGGGAGATCAAAGAGATCAAAAAGAAGAGAACGAAAAAGAGGAACAAAGTGAATAAGAGAGAGAGAGAGAGAGAGAGAGAGAGAGAGAGAGAGAGAGAGAGAGCGCGAAAGAGAGAGAGAACAAGGGAGAAGCAAGAGTGAGGGGGAGAGAAACAGACTACTCAAGCGAAAGAGGGAGAGAAAGAGGGAGGGGGAGATAAAGAGTGTTAGGTGCGTGCGTGCGCTAGCACATGCGTGTGCGGGCGCGTGTGTGTGTAAGTATAAACGAAACAGGCTGCACACGTTCTGCTAAATCTGGCAGCGGCATGACTTCAGCCAGGTAGGTACTATAACTTAATTCTAACATTTTTACCTGAGCTTCCCTTTAAACATTCAAGAAAGTAAATTTATTTTTTTTTGGGGGGGAGGGGGGGGGGGGGGGGGGCCGCGAGTGCCCCGGGGGGGGGGGGGGGGATGGGAGCGGGGGAGAAGAGGAGGAGGATAATTCCACTCATACAACTATTTCTTCCCACGACGCTTGACGGCAAAATTGGAAGATGATGATGATGCCCTAGAGGCGTCATCATGCTGTCTAAAAGCTAATATTGTTATGTAAGATTAGCGTAATCGCGACACAATGCTGACATTGAAAGACACACAAGACAACGGTTGTTGAACGATAGACTAGCACAGAGATTATCAACCGGTGGGGAACTTCCCACCTCCTCCAGGGGGATTATTAGGGTATCCGTGAGAGAGAGAGAGAGAGAGAGAGAGAGAGAGAGAGAGAGAGAGAGAGAGAGAGAGAGAGAGAGAGAGAGAGAGAGAGAGAGACAGAGATTGAGAGATTAAGACAACAGATTGGCAGACTCAAACTAGCTCAGGACCACACTATACGCGATTGTTCCCCTTTCTTGAAGTGTGTGTGTGTGTGTGCGCGCGCGCGCGCATACATACACGAGGGGAAGTCAATAAGTAAGTCACAAGTGGCTGTAGAAAAATAACTAAATATGATAACAACTTGAAACTAGTTTATTGTTATACATACATTGTCCCTTTATTTCTCAAGATAATTTCCATCAACATTGATGGACTTATCCCATCGTTTTAACCGTCCTCCCATATCGGCTGCATAGAACTGCGTGCTCTGTTTTTAAACCACATTTTCACTATACATTAAACTTCGGCGTCATTCGCGAAATATCTCCCGCCAAGGTGGGTTTTCAGTGGACCAAACAGGTGGAAATCGCTAGGGGCTAAGTCGGAGCTGTAAGGTGAATGTTCCAGATCTTCCCACCTTAGTTGATTAATTTTCTCCTGGGTTAATCGAGTCGTATGTGGTCTGGCATTGTCATGAAGAAGCAACACTCCTCTAGTCAGCAGTCCTGGAAATTTCAATAGACCATGCATTATGCTGTATGCTGAACCATGTGAGCACCCTATTGCAGATACTACAGAGTCTACCGTTGCTCGCCTGTCACCTCTAATCATCTCCTCCACACGCTGCACAGATGCTTCTGTTGCAATCGTCAACAATTTTAGAGCGTCCTTGAGAAAATGTTTCTACCCAGCTATGCACCGCTTTACGGGACAAACATTTGTCAGCATAAACAGGAAGCATTTCGTTATGAATGATCTTTGCAGGCAGTCCTTTTGCCCACAAAAACGCACAACAGCTCTTTGCTCTTTGGTTGTACACGCCGTAAGTACAGTCGCCATTTTGTTTATGCGCTGAGAATGCACATACGACACCTAGCGCCACCTGATGAACGGGAATATAAAGTTCGATGTTGCTGTCACCTAATGACACCTGTAGAAAACACCAACTACATTTACCTGCCATTCCACAGAACTGTGTGACTTACTTATTGACTCGCCCTCGTATATATGGGTGTGTGTGTGTGTGTGTGTGTGTGTGTGTGTGTGTGTGTGTGTGTGTGTGTGTGTGTGTGTGTGTGTGTGTGTGTGTGTGTGTAAAGGGGAAATGACATTTTGGAAAGGGGTGGAGGTGACATTCTGAACATATGGTGAAAGGGTGCATGGGTGATAACAGGTTGAGAACCACTGGACTAGCAGGTGCAACTCGTCTACGTTGATTTAAGGTATTTTAATGCGCTCACAGTTCACTGGGCATATTTGTTTATTTTATGGGATTAATGTTATGCTAGATTGCAATTTGCCGAGTTAAGCCAAGAACAGACATCACAGCACTCGAAACATCCCAATACGTGCTCCGTCCTTTTCTTCAACAGCCAGCGAAGAGTCCCAATACTACTGTTAACAGTAGCGTTTATCGAAACCTTTGAATGACTTCGTTTTAATTCGTTAAGTTCGATGAATTGCCGTTCAGGTAATCTGAGCCCTGATAACGGGATTGCGTCAAACATGCATGAGCCCATTCGAGAGGTGATACTGTGTGTTTTGTGTTTGTGTGCTTTGGGAAAAGTCTTGAAAGTTAATAACATTGTGTTCATATGATATTGCTGCTGCTGTTGCTTTTTCTTCTTCTTTTTCTTCTTCTTCTTCTTCTTCTTCTTCTTCTTCTTCTTCTTCTTCTTCGTTCCTCTGTGGATTATATCTCCAATATGGTGGACTCCTTTGACAAAGCATCTTGATCACCTAGACTGCGCTGATCACACTGCCCTCCTGTCACACACATGAAATCAGACGCGAGATGAAACTAAACACACCGGATGTGAGGTCATAATAATTAGGTCTAAAAATTCACAGGGGAAAGACAAAGCTAACGTGAATAAACTAGCAATTAACAACCCGATCTCCCTTGATGAACCTCGCTGCAAGACGCGGAATGATACAAAGACAAAGCTAACGTGAATAAACTAGCAATTAACAACCCGATATCCCTTGATGAACCTCACTGCAAGACACAGAATGATACAAAGACAAAGCTAACGAGAATAAACAAGCAATTAACCCGATCTCCCTTGATGAACCTCACTGCAAGACTCGGAATGATACAAAGACAAAGCTAACGAGAATAAACAAGCAATTAACAACCCGATATCCCTTGACGAACCTCACTGCAAGACACAGAATGATATAAAGACAAAGTTCACGAGAATAAACAAGCAATTAACAACCCGATCTCCCTTGATGAACCTCACTGCAAGACACAGAATGATACAAAGACAAAGCTAACGAGAATAAACAAGCAATTAACAACCCGATATCCCTTGACGAACCTCACTGCAAGACACAGAATGATATAAAGACAAAGTTCACGAGAATAAACAAGCAATTAACAACCCGATCTCCCTTGATGAACCTCACTGCAAGACACAGAATGATACAAAGACAAAGCTAAAGAGAATAAACAAGCAATTTAACAACCCGATCTCGATACAATTTTATAGGTAGTGATGTAGGCACAGATAGAGGAGGCGGGTTATTTAAATTAACCTTAGTTCACATGTCCACCCAGCCTAACATGCGTACCAGCAAATATCCGGGGATAGTGAACGCGGGTGATACTAACCACACTACCATCGAGTGCCGACTGATCTATGAAAGAATCGGGTTATCACTATATACCAAATACGACTAACAGGGTGCAAAAGAGTCCTTTACTGTACTACCCTTGCGCCAATACCCACTGTAACTCCCTCTTTCAGTGTTATTAGATAGCATGGAAGTCAGCATGGAAGAATGGATAAGAGTGCACGGTGTTCTGATGTCGAAGTAGCAGGTTCAATCACAACACCGGTCATTTGAACTAAAATGTTGACTTCTCGACCTTGACTTGGGGATGTATATTTCAAGTACCTCAGTAGTCGAAGTGAGTTTGTCTGATAGCGAGGGACATTGGTAAGCAAATCTAATCCATATATAAAAATCAGTCCAGTGCACTATAAATAGTAGCATATTTATGGACTATGCGTAAGGTCAAATCGAGCGAACACACACAAAAAAAAAAAAAGCACGCGATCGCCTTAAAACCCATTCATATATTATTTACAAGAAACACCTGCTTGGGATAGGACGATAGTAGGAACTGAGAGAGTATTAAATAGACATTGTTAGCGGGAGGTTGTTAGTTTCATAGGAAATAAACAGAGAGAGTATTAAATAGACATTGTTAGCGGGAGGTTGTTAGTTTCATAGGAAATAAACAGAGAGAGTATTAAATAGACATTGTTAGCGGGAGGTTGTTAGTTTCATAGGAAATAAACAGAGAGAGTATTAAATAGACATTGTTAGCGGGAGGTTGTTAGTTTCATAGGAAATAAACAGAGAGAGTATTAAATAGACATTGTTAGCGGGAGGTTGTTAGTTTCATAGGAAATAAACAAACTTGGTCATAAGTTGAAGTTAACTTGTTCCTTCCAAATACAGATTCACTTATGTGCCAGGGTCGAGGTTTATACGAAGACATATCTTTCACTCTACTCTACGCAAGACGTCACGATCATGGACAGACACTAGTCTGGCTAACAAAGGCAAGATCGACCTAGGTCTCTGCTGTGATTAAGCCTGTCGAGTCCTATAAACTGCGCAAGCTACGAGACAGTAAGAAAGTCACAGAAATTATTCCACAGTACCCGAGTCTTGTACTCATCGCTTGGAGAGCTCACGGACATGAAATAAATTATTTAAATAATAGTTCCCAATTCTTTAAGTCGTACTATAGTGGGAAAAGGCCCAATTGATTGAGATCTATAACAACAACGATAGCAACAATGAAAATAACAACTTGTATCAAACTTGCTTCTTCGGAATCGGGTTGGAATCTTGATGCGCATTCAGCTGTCAATGTTCCTGATGTTTATTGGTTCTTTTTATTTCTGTTCACTGTCTTATGTTTGTGTAATTAAATGTCTGTATATTTATGCCTCGTGTTGTTTCATTGGCCTCGAAGGATCCTCGCGATGGATTATCTTTTCGCAGTAAAGGATACTTGGCTTCAAACTCTCTCTCTCTCTCTCTCTCTCTCTCTCTCTCTCTCTCTCTCTCTCTCTCTCTCTCTCTCTCTCTCTCCTTTCCATCTCCGTATGTGTGCATGCGTATGTGTGCATGCTTGCGCGCGCGTGTGTGTGTGTGTGTGTGTGTGTGTGTGTGTGTGCGTGTATGTGTGTGTGTATTTGCCCACATTTTGAGATAATATGTAGATAGTATGTTTAGATGCCCCAACTAGCGGAGCGTCATAACACTGTTGTCTCACAGCCAGCTGATCAGTACAATCAGTAGACCTTTGATTCCATGTCTAAGCTTAATCTAGCTCCTTATTTCAGGCCTTCGTGTTACTGTCCAGCTTCCCAATGTCAACAGATATCATGTATACTGCTACATCTACTGAAACCACTGGACATCCGACTTTAGGGACAGGAGGGCCGCTTCGATGGGTGCACCAAATTGTCCAGGCAGGTCCAGTATACTTTTATTTACTGATGCCTGAATGTGTACACAGGCGAAGGGCTTATTTGTCTCTTCATCGTAGGATAGAAGAGGAATCAGACAGACAGACAGACAGACAGACACAGACAGACAGACAGACAGACAGACAGACAGACAGACAGACAGGCAGGCAGAAAGAAAGAAAGAAAGAAAGAAAGAAAGAAAGAAAGAAAGAAAGAAAGAAAGAAAGAAAGAAAGAAAGAAAGAAAGAAAGATGTTACTTGGGACAGGTGAAATCTCTAGCATTTACCAAACCTACAGCACGTCTGCCTTAAAATTCCCTTTATTGTGCTACCTGTACATCCCTATGTATTTTCTACAACTATATTACCACTCCTAGGATCCCGCACACTCCTCCCCCTCCCCCTTTTTTTTCCTTCTTTCGTTTTGTCTGAATGTTAAATCTTTCTTCAACAGAGAAATTTATCCAGCACCTTCCTCTTCCACCGTTGTCTCCTCAACCTGGCAAACATGGCTGGTTAGGAACGGGACTTTAACTCTTTTAAGTCCTAGGCAGAAGGCGATGTGTGTATTCGCTCTTTATCTTGTGAATCTCGACGATCGCATGCTTCGTTGCTATTTTTAACGTGTGGTCAGAGTACGCTAAAGAAATCTGGCTTCCTCTGTGGATACTCCATGTATGTTTTATACATAGTTCATTAGAAAGTAATGTGCTGTGGGGTTTTCATAGTGATGATTCTCTCTCTCTCTCTCTCTCTCTCTCTCTCTCTCTCTCTCTCTCTCTCTCTCTCTCTCTCTCTCTCTCTCTCTCTCTCTCTCCTGTGAGTATGTTCTAACAAAGTTTAAATAGAACATTAATGGCTCGACATTCGTGATTGTTTTTTTTTTTTTAAAACTCTAAATACAAGAAAGGGAATTTACGAGGCAGACTCTAAGCTCAATCATAAAGTGTCTACTGTAAACGCCTAATTAAATATAAAAAACCAACACACTATTTTCAATACCCGAGGAAATAGGAAGTATAACCTACTAGCCTCAATGGAGACTACACATTCAGGTAGACGCGATTAGCCGGCAGGTTGGCAATGCTCCAGGTCGAGTCCGTTCAAGACAAGATCCAGTTGTTTCCTGCTTACGTTTCCTGTTGATATGGGTTGCTTTTTTTTTAATTTGAAGATATATTCAGCCGAATAACGTCCGAATGCATATAACTCTGACTATGCTGGAAGCTTCTTGTAAGGCAAGCACTTCATTTAGAAGTGAATTCGCAGGAACTGGTTAGCATGCCTGGATTGTGATGGCGTTTATTTTATAGGTGTATAGTTGAAGTACCGGCTCCGTGGTGAAGGGTTTACAGGCGCAGTTCGTAATCCTGCATACCGCGTTCGAAACAGCTGCATGAGTTTTGGCAGCAGACCGTCTTGCGTTGGTATTTTTTTTTAACGAAATGGTAAGGGTGCAGGTCGTTCAGAAAGCAATGGCAAACTACTAAACGTAAACTTGCCCAGGAATAGTTAAAAAATAAAATGCTGGGATTGACTGCTTAATGTATTTTTCGTGGCCAGTATTTCATTTTCCTCAGTTTTATTTGTCTTAATAATCAGTATCCTTCAGTATTGATATCTTGTTGAATAAATATTTTTTTCCCTCATTTATGCACACTGACATTTTTACTCGTAGTAAGGTTGTTCTATCTTTCCTACTGTGAAATGGCCTGGTGGAAATCGATCGGAGGTAAACATAATCTTCGAGGCTCCCCCAGATCCTGAGCGTAACACATTAAGTACGTTAAAGAGGAATCAGAAGTTGAATATCTTAAAGAATAGGCATTAATAAAACTGGTAAGATCAGGGGAAAAGACCAAGGGGAAGACCTAGAAGCAAGTACCTGGATGGCTTGGCCTTGTGGCATAGTCGAGACAGAAGCACGGAGCTGATCCACGACTCTGGTGATCGAGTGAGATGGCAGAACATGACCGCCCACGCTTACCGGCATGGCACATGATGGATGGATGGGATTAGTAAACCAGCTGGGGCCCGAGGGCTAGATTGATGACGAACTGCGATGATCATGTCACGAGCACGGTCGAACCTGGGTTCGACCCCAGAGCTCGTTGCCTACTAAAGTGAGGAAACAAATGGCTATCTATTCCTCAATGCAATCAGACCTACACATTTATTTATTATTTTTGTTAAATAAAAAAAATTCCAAATATCAGAAAAACCACTCACGATGAAATATTTATGTTAGGTAAATCTCTTCTGATATGCAGAAGCGAATCATGGACAGTATGCAGAGAAATGAGGAATTATGTGAAAGCTGTAGAATGTGGTTTTAGAGAAGAATTATCAGAATACTGAACGGATATACAGAGTAATGGAGTTATCTCGAAAGATGCTAACTCACACAGAGAAGTGGCTACAGACAGAAGGTCTGCATAATTTGGGAATACCGCTGGAAGGGGAAAGCTGGATGGGGGACGGGAGAGAGAGAGAGAGAGAGAGAGAGAGAGAGAGAGAGAGAGAGAGAGAGAGAGAGAGAGAGAGAGAGAGAGAGAGAGAGAAGATGCTGGACAGTGTGATATCATGAAATGGAGGAACATCAGTGATGGAGTTACTCAGGCATGGAAGGGTATTTAAGAGCTGCAAGTTGCAACAGGAGTAAGTTAGTTTGGAGAGGGAAGGTTATTCTTAGTGAGGAGAAATTAGTTTTGAGAGAACATTTTGAGATAGTTAGTTTTTGAGTTTTCACTTTAAACTAAAGTTGAGTTTTTGAACAAAAGTAAGTTTTGGAAAGTTAAGTTCCGAAGTGAAACCTTGCAACAGGACTGAATTATGAGGAATGAGGACAGAACAAACTGAAGTGTGGCGATAGCAGATAACAAACAGCATATAACATATAGCAGAAAGGAGATTGCATATAGCACAGAGCACAAAGAATTAGTCTGCAGTTTAAGTTAGAGTGAGGAAGGGGGTGTACCGGAAGTTTAACTATTCAGCTGGTAGTTCACATCTAGAGTCAGATCAGAGGAAATCAGCTGAGAGGAAAGAACTTGTGAGTTAGGGTGTGCTGCTTTGAGTTCAGCAGCTTGAAGTTGAAGTTCGAGAGTTTTTAGTCTGAGTTTTTATAGTTTTTGATGTTTGTGGGGTGTTTTGGGGTACATGGGAGTTCAGCAGAAGGGCCTGCTGAGCAGTCTCGCCCAGAGAACTAAGTTCGGACGTTTGTTTTTCTATGTGCCAATGTGATCAGTGTTTTATTGTGAATGGCCTGTTTGACAGCATTGGTGAATTTTGCTTAATAACGTGCTATTTCTGGACATGGTGTTTATCTTTAGTCCAGACATTAGAAAAATAAGGATTTACACTTGTTGACAGATTTTCGGTGTTACACAAGTCAATTTTGAGGAGCAGATCACGCGATAACCAATAATGAACCATAATACGACGTGGTCAGCACACGGGGAGACAGGGCTTTTACAGTTTGCCCTTTCTTTCTCCAGACAAGGCTTTTACAGTTTGCCCTTTCTTTCTCCATCCTCCCTTTTCACCACTCTAGTATTCGACTATCTCCACAATTTCCCTCCTAAGGGGGTGGGGGGTTTCGAAATAAGCAGAGGAAATCAGACTGATCTGAGTAAATGTAGATGGTATGAGGCGCTGGCAGTCAAGAAAGCAATGGCTTAACAACTGAACGTAAAATGCCACGAAATCACAAACAGCCAAAAAATGAAATGCTGGGGTTGACTGTGACATCTTGTAAAGGATCTGCAATTAACTGTTTTTTAAACTATCTGCAAGACAGCAGGAATTTTTTCTTTCTTTTCATACTGCTTCCTTTCCTGTTTGTGACCTTTCCTATTTGGGTGACCCCACCAGAAGCCAGGCTACCCTTGATCTATTCCATCCGACTTGGGGAAACCCTGCCAGTACCTTCGCTGCCGTCGGCATAGCGTGTGGGGTCATTAGGACACGCAAGCCCTCTACCCGAACACATAGGAAGGGAACTACTTTCTTTCTTGTCCCTTTCATGAGTTTAACAGCTTCTATAGATAAACACAGCTCCCTTAATGTTTCCGTTCTCATCACTTCCTTTCCGCTATCCGTCACGTACATGAACACCTGAGCTAGTAAACACGCCCGTGTCAATCTGCCACCGATCCAGTTTTCAACATGCATATACGTTCATGCGCACGCACGCTCACACCGCACACGCATATATACAAGCACGCACGAGGGATAAATATTCATACAGAACAATTAAGTGCCGGTTGTTTTTAGCGAAACAGAAGAGGTACATGTGTTGATTATCATTTACAACCAAATCACCCATCCGCTCAGCTATCTATTCACTCATCCGTCCGTCCATTCATTCATCTATCAATGTATCACCCATCCATCTTTCTATGTGTCCATCCATCCTAACGAGGAAACTGCGTCGCTGTAGGCCAGTACAAACATCCATCTTTCTATGTGTCCATCCAACTATCTTAACGAGGAAACTGCGTCGCTGTAGGCCACTACAAACATCCATATTTATTTATTTATTTATTTTTGCACTCGCTCGCTTTGAACTCAAGCGTAGTTCATATTCACTACTTCTAGTAGTGTTGGACTGAATATTGCGTATAGATTATCTTTCCCTATTAAAAGTGTCCCTCGCCATCAGGCGTGCCCACTACGACTTCAGAGGTACTTGTAATTTACGTCCCCAAGTCAAGAACGTGAGGTCAACATTTTAGTCCAACTGTCCGGTGTAGGCGTTGAACCCCTTACCTCGGCATCAGAACACGGGATGTTTAAGGACACGCGTTCTTATCTATTCGGCCATGCTGACCTTCATCCATATTATCTTCTCACTCTAGCTCTCTAGTTTCTGCACTTTGTCTTCAAACATCCGCTGCTGTAGCTGTGTCCGCGCTCTATATATTCTGGTGTTCTGGATCAAGTTTGCTGATAATATTCCACCATGCTGCTGTCACAGTCCATCCAGCATAATTTCTCTAGGTCTGCCTTTTTCCCACTTACCTTTCCAGTTGTCACGCTAATCCCCAATGCCTCTCTTCTCATCACATGACCAAAGAGTGATGTTTGTCTCGCTCTTATAGTTATATATATAATGTTCTAGTTTTATTAGCCTCTTCCAGAAATCGTTGTTTGTTACTGTGATAGTCCAAGGTAGTTGCAACATTAGTCTCGGGTATCACATTTCCGTTGCTTCTAATGTCTTCCTAATTTGTTCATTCCCCCTCATTGCGTTCATTCACCTATCTTATTTCTGGATATCCCTCCCACTCCAAATTTCTCTCTCTCTCTCTCTCTCTCTCTCTCTCTCTCTCTCTCTCTCGCTCTCTCTCTCTTCCCCCACCCACCAACCCCCTCACACACACACACACACACACACACACACACACGAGCTTCACATATTTTGCCCACGGCAGTCGTGAAATTAACCGGCCAAGCATCATTTAAGTTCACGTGTCATGTCACGACATAAGTAATTCGTCGGTGATTGTACAGTTGTATCATGGTCAAGCCATGACTTACCGGCTTAGATGACCTTCTTCTTGGTGTTTATTCTTCGTCCCTCTCTGGAGGGAAATGCACCAGAACTAGTAATGCTCTGCTCTTACTATTCAGAAATACAGAAATTCATTTGTGTAGTTTACTTCCTCTAGACATATTCCATCCTACATATCGGGCTCTATCTAACCTTGGGTAAGGTTTTATAGCATCTCTATTGTTAGTTACCAAAAAGACTGGCGTTTTTGTGGCATCTCCTATCTTTGTTGTAAAACGGACGTTTTTGTGGCATCTCCCATCGCTGTTGTAAAACTAAGGCGGTTTTGTGGCATCTCTCATTTTTGTTATGAAACTATGTATTGTCTCAGTTTGTGTATGACTATCACAAGTTCCTCTGCTTAACAACTAAAACAAACACAACCACAAAATAAAAAAGAGTAATGCAATGCGACTCAAAATTCGTCAGTTGCACATACTTCGAGGACGTTTTCATGCACACTGGTCCTATTTATCAATTATGCATTAACTAAAAACTCCACACGCCGTCTGATAATATTCCCTTGGAGGGAACACAAGCCCTCTGAGTGCTAATTCCTTATCCAAGGGTCTACAGAACAACTTGCGCAACAAGATTCGGTCGGTCGAATTGTGTAGTTTGATTTTCTAGTTGTCACAAAGTGAATGTTGACTAAGTGACAGATAGAGTGGCTATGGTTGTGTCTAGGGTATGTCCTTGTAACAATGTGATGTTGAACAACAGAGTAATCAAGATGCATCACCACCAAACACCAGTCAGTGAACAAGCGTTAATTTGCGCACATAATATTCCTTTAATTCTGAATTAACACAGACACATGTAACATATAAATCCAGGAACAATAATTCTCTAAGAATATATCTCCATCCCAATGGAACACTTCGAATAACATTGCCTCTCAAGGCTACTAACAATCTCGTCCCACACGACAGGTATACTAGCCTCTCTCTAGGCCCGACTCAAAGTAACCCACTATGGGTCTCGAATTCCACTCACTATCCCTGGAACCCACAGTGCGGAGTTATCTTCCAAACTCCGTCACAATTCTTCACTTTATCAGACCACGACCTTCTCCTGGTCCTGGTCTAGACTCAACTCCCTCTCAGCTCGGAGTCCAAACATCAACTGTCCCCGTCAGTCTTTGTCCCTCTCTTTTCAACAATTCTATCCCCCACAATGCCTCACACACAACACACAACCTCACTGCTCCAACTGTCTGTCTCACCAGCTGACCTCTTCTCAGCTCGCCCCTTCAATTACTGTCCTCTCATTTACGCCCTCTGGGGGACCCACCATCCGCCCCATTTTATCTCGTGAACTGTTTATCTTGTACGGCCACTCACCTTAATGTCACTGACCACAGGCATGTGACACTACCCCACCCTCAAAAGAAAACATCGTTTTCAAATGTTGGGAGACTCATACTTATCAAATATGTGACCCAGACACATTGCCTGTGTAGTCGTTAGTATAAATGCAACTTACACTAGCTACCACACTTAATAATATATCAACTACTCATAGTAAACTCCCATATTCCCCACACATAAATACAACCATCTTTCTATCTTTGTATCAATGCATGAACTAATACATCACATAATAATAATAATACATCATAGAAAAGCATTATACTTATGTACCCACAGGTCTATTAATATCTTTAAGAAGACACAAGCTATTTGTGTACCGACCATATATCAGGTGGTTCTTTTCTTGCATCAACCCACCTCTGATTCCTGTCGATGCTGTGTCTACCTTTCATGTACCCATGACTCATGGTACCTCTACAATTACAACATCTGTTTGCTATCCCTAGCCCTAGGTCAGTAATGTCGCGAACACTCTTTTGACCTGACTCAACTTTCCTATCTGCATATTGCACTGTTACACTTGCGTCTCTGTTTAGTCTGAACTCTGTATTCAATCTTGGCCCATATATCTGGCACCTTTCTTTCTGCTGCATACGCCTTATGCCTATGTGCCCTGCACATGTACTATCCTGAGCTGTTCTAGTATATCGGTCTCTATGTGTTAACGGTAATACTACTTGCCCACATGCAGTTCCGCCATCTGAAAAACGGCGAGTGAGAACATTGTTCTTCCTCTCGAAGCACCATCTACCTTTCTTTGACTGCCTATGTTCTACTCTCCTACACCCATGTGAACATTTGTTCAGAGTAGTATCTTGTCTCTGGGAGTCCACTAGCACTATATTTGGGATCCATTCTCATCTGCTCAGCTGTACTATCCTTGTCCTGAGTTCCTGTGTCTACTTCAAGTGCCTCTTCTACCTCAGCTATACTCTCTAATTTAGGTTCTCTTGTGGTAACTACCTCATTACTGCTTACACTATATTTTTGATCCCAATAAACTACTTCCTCTTCTGTACACTCTTTAACTCCTATAACATTTCCTATGATGAGATCTGCCACTGGTGAGTCTAAAACACATGCTGTCACTCTTCCTGTTATGTATGGTGTTTTTACTGTTATCACGGCTATTGGGTAGAATTCTACTGTCCCATTAAATGTTATGGATCTAATCTTTTCCCCTGTATAATCCGAGGGTTGCACTAAACTCTTTCTCACCCCGATGGACGTACATCCGGAATCCCTAATTGTTAACGCTGGCCTATCATTAACAAACCCATGATGCATCTTAAGACTTCCTCCTTCATGCACTGCTGATCCTGCTTTAACTGTGTGACCACATATTAAGACTGGCTGACTGTCTTTTTCAAAAAGAGGTTTGCACCCACTACAATCTTCATTGTTCAGCGTCTCAATTACTTGTGCTGCATTTGAGTGCTCTGTTTCTCTCATCCTACATTGATGACTGACATGCCCGTTCCTTCCACATTTGAAACAAGTGATCTCCCTTTTACTGTTGTTCGTTGGTCCATCTGATGGTTGTGCATCACAATCTGCCATTTTGTGTCTCCAGCTCCCACAATTCCAACATCCGGCATAATTTGGACGTCTCTGGAAGTTCCCTCTTCTATATGGGTACCGTCCTACTCTACCAACATTGTTTCCTCGGAAACCATTATCTTGAAGTTCTTGCTGCTCACCTTTATGTGCTGAATCCACACTTTTCGCCCTTGGTCTAATGACTGGATTCTGGTCCTGTTTAGTGTACGCTGCACAGACTATTTCCTCACTCATTAGTTTCCCCATTGAACTGTTAGGATGTGCAGTCATATAGTTTTGCCCTAACTGAGACATTGTGTCTATGTCCTTTGGCTTACGTTCCTCAAAGAAAGCTACTACGTTTGTATTGCATGATGATAACACTTTGTCTCTTAACACTAAATCCACTAATTTATTAAAATCTTTTCCTACCTCTGCCAGCTCCATCCACTTATTAAATGTATTCTTCACTGTGTTAACAAAATCTGTGAAATCTTGATTTGTCTCTGGCACTAACTGTCTAAACTTTGTTCTATATCCATGCTCAGTTAGTTGGAACTTTGTCAGCAAACGTTGACGTAAGATAGTGTAGTTGTTCCTTTCTTCTACAGGTAAATTAAACATAGTTTCTAGGGCCTTACCCGTTAAATACTCGCCCAGTCTAATTGCGTACTCGCTTTCTGGGATGCCTAATACCTTCACTGATGCTTCGAATCTCGACAAATAGGAATCCAAGTTGTCTCGGTCCGTAAAAAATGGCAGTTTTAATCTCTGTGACGACTGCGACGGTCTTCTGCTTTCCTCACTTTGACCTTTCGAAGATAGTTCTAGTTTTCTTAACTCGATTTCAGTTTGCATCTGGCACTTGATCTTCTCTTTCTCAATTTCCATTTCAGCTAACTTTACTTCCTGTAGACGTTTGTTTTCCATTTCAGCTAGTTTTACTTGTGTCTCTTCCTGTAGACGCTTGTTTTCCATTTCAGCTAGTTTTACTTCCTGTAGACGCTTTGCCTCGCGTTCATTATGCCTCTCCTCTCTTTCCGTCTGCTTTTGTTCTTTCGCTTCTGCATACTCCTGTAACTCTTTACCTTTCAGGCCTATTCTTTCACCTGCTTCAATATAATCCATTAAAGTAGGCATCTTGTACTTGTGGACACGTTGCTGTGAATCAGCCAACTATAAATGTACAGACTCTGCTGTTATTCTTTGTGTCACTTCCCTAAGTACACCCGCACTCCCTGTGTACGTAAATCCGTAGTGCTCCAATATCACTCTGTACTCACCCAGTCACTCTATAAGCACTAGGTAGTGATGGGGGGAATATAACTATACTCCCTCCTATATATATATATATATATATATCAAATAACTGTAGAACAATTCCTGGAAATAGTTGTAAACATACATATACATACACAAATGGATGATGCCAACTATTAAACGCTAGACGCATAGGCCGGTGAAACGCAGACGGATGATTACATAGAAATAAAAACCACTGACATAAACATGCCCATGAAAGACCATACCGTGCGCATAATATAAACTGACAAATACCATCTAGATAGAAGATGTATTAACATAAGCATTACAACAATACCATATATCCAAAGAACTCAAATATTATATGTAACAGTAAAGAGAAAACAGTAAAAAGAACAAATATAAAATGAATAATGTACATAGATCTGACGTAGACACTTGGACACCATGTATAATGTCGAGACGACCCAATGCCACAGCACAAAACAAACTGACTCGTCAGCTGTCTCTCAACCAATACAATGTGCACCTAGAAACTTCACCTTTGCTCTGTCTCCCGCATTTCGAGAAATAAAGCAAAAATATCCTACTTATTACGACCACTGGACCACATACAAATATTTACGTAACGCACAACAACAACAATACTTAGGACGATGAGAACAACAGAAGCAAACAAGGGTTGCCGACACCAATGCGATGGTAGAATCTTAAAAAAAGTCCTTAATTTGTTTTCAATAGTCTCCGAAAATCGCCTGGAAATGTTTGTCGGTTACTGTTTTGAAAAGATTACGACGTTAGCTTCCCACAATGAATTAAAGTTCTGATGCGTTGTCACTTTTTGTTGACGTGGTGACACGATTTTCGACTGTCGTAAAAGTTGAAGATGATGATAATTATCCCAACGCCTTGTATCTTCACAGTCCGTAATGTTTTTGTAACCCTCCCTGTAGGGATGGCCTGTGATTGTATAATGTATGTGAACGCTCTTGTTTTGCCAGAAATATTGGGTTTTCGTTGCGTTTTGGGGAGCCGAAAATACCTTTAAAATCAATGAATGTTTATCTGCGTAGTCACTGTCGCTTTGAAGTGATGGTATGGTTTCACTGTTGCTGACCCGGTTAAACCAACGAATAGCAGAAAATGATCACGCGCTTTAAATCCGCTTCGCAAGTCTTTTTTGGTGAAAAAATGCGCTCATATTTGCGAAGACGGCACCTGAATGACTGTTGTGGTTTGTTTGCCGATGATGACACACACACACAAAGACGTTAAACGTGAATCGTAGTTTCAGTAGAAACACAACGTGTTATTCTCCGTGGAAATTTTTCCGTCAAATTCCCTGGTTCTCGGCCTTGACATACCACAGGTCATCTCTGTTAGTACCTCAGTGTACTACAATCTTCACTGACTGCGAACAAAGTAATGTCCGGAACTTTTCCGTTATCCACACATACTTCGCTGTCCTCGTAAACAGCACTGACCCTCTTGTCAACCCAATTTGTCCGTGGCGACTCACAATTTCCACCGTCCTCACCCGTTTTACCTGTGGTGAATTCTTAACCTATCGCCCTGCAACCACACTGTGCTTTGTCCTCAACACACACACAAGATGTCTCACCACGCCCAGGACTTCTCAACGAAATTGCTCACTGTCTTAAATCCTGTCTTCGTCACACCCACACGCACCTGTCAGGATATCATCTTGCCAGTATCATGGCGCCGACTTTTTGTACTGTTCACTTGACCTATAAACACACGCGCCTGTTTGCGTTAATTTTCTGACGTCCCTGATAGCCGAAGAAATACTGCCTGGTATCCAATTTACCTGTCCTGACCTTCTCGTGACCTATGTGCTACCCAGTTCCCGCACGGAAGAAACCCCAGTGTTTATATCGTGGACACACTTTCCCCGTCTACTCTCCCCACTCCGAGTGAGAAATGATATTTTTACCTGGTTTCTCGTGGACTCTGTATTAATTCTCCGACACTTTTGACATGCGTTGTCTACTGAAAATGGTGTTTATTCTTGACAGGAGAGCTCTCATTATTGTTGTTGTAATTGGGCATCCGACTAATGTCTCTGATGTTAGTGTTCTCTCTAATCGACGAAGCCTCCCAGAAATCTTCTCTGTCACAAAGTGAATGTTGACTAAGTGACAGATAGAGTGGCTATGGTTGTGTCTAGGGTATGTCCTTGTAACAATGTGATGTTGAACAACAGATTAATCAAGATGCATCACCACCAAACACCAGTCAGTGAACAAGCGTTAATTTGCGCACATAATATTCCTTTAATTCTGAATTAACACAGACACATGTAACATATAAATCCAGGAACAATAATTCTCTAAGAATATATCTCCATCCCAATGGAACACGTCGAATAACATTGCCTCTCAAGGCTACTAACAATATCGTCCCACACGACAGGTATACTAGCCTCTCTCTAGGCCCGACTCAAAGTAACCCACTATGGGTCTCGAATTCCACTCACTATCCCTGGAACCCACAGTGCGGAGTTATCTTCCAAACTCCGTCACAATTCTTCACTTTATCAGACCACGACCTTCTCCTGGTCCGGTCTAGACTCAACTCCCTCTCAGCTCGGAGTCCAAACATCAACTGTCCCCGTCAATCTTTGTCCCTCTCTTTTCAACAATTCTATCCCCCACAATTGCCTCACACACAACACACAACCTCACTGCTCCAACTGTCTGCCTCACCAGCTGACCTCTTCTCAGCTCGCCCCTTCAATTACTGTCCTCTCATTTACGCCCTCTGGGGGACCCACCATCCGCCCCATTTTATCTCGTGAACTGTTTATCTTGTACGGCCACTCACCTTAATGCCACTGAACACAGGCATGTGACACTAGTATTTGTCAAAAACTATTAAACCAATAAATGAAGGAGTTGATTGCGACGGAGCATTTTGTCATATAAGACATTTTGGAGCATGCATATTTACAGTCTTCCGCTCAGATATTTATCATTTACTAGACCAAGTAACCGTAAGCAATACAGTACTTTGTTAAACAAATCTTATTCTCCCTATACCCCTCAGTTGGACTAAAATTTTTACTTCTCGTCCTTAACTTGGGGACGTATATAATATCTTAAGTCGGAATTGGTTCGTCTGATTGTGAGGGGCACTGGTAATAGGGAAAGCTAATCAACAAGCAAATATCAGTCCAGTGCACTAAAAGCACTAGAAGTAAGAATAACTACGCTTGAGTTCACAGCCAGCGAACGCCAAACAAAACAACAAATGTTTTTCTTCTGTTCCCCCCTCCTCTGCTTCTTCTCTCCCCCTCCTTTGCTGGTCTTAAGAAGGTTAAAGGTGAGAGAATTGACTTCGTTCCACTAGAATATGCCCCACTTGACCCGGACTCTGTCAGGAGAACGGCCTTCACCATCGCAAAGGAACTCAATTTGTTGGTAGTCGCAATGGTTAAACGCTCGCATGCCAACTTAGTGGTTAAGAGTTCGAATCTGCATTGAGGCGAATGTTGAAAATTGACCTGTGCTCCAGGTCGACCCAGCCTAAAATGGGTACACGGAGGTCCGGTGTGATAATGGCCACATCACCGAGTGCCGACTAGTCTATACAAATATTGGTTGACCACCGGATGGTCAATGCACCTAAGACGTGTAAAAACATTTTTTTAACTTACGAACGCAAAACCAGGGTCTCCGAAAAAAATTGCACTCGTGGGCTTGTTCTAATAATATATGAGCTTAAATTCTGGACACGGGTGAGCGCGTCTGTGTTGCCGACGTCGTCGTCGTCGTCGTCGTTGTATTGGAGAACTTCTTGGTTAAATCAAAATTAAACCAATACACCACCCAATAGTGGGTCGTAGTGGTATCATGATGGAAGAACCCAAATTCACTGTAAGTTAACCATTACTGTATGTCCAGGGGTAAGAATGTCTTAATGACAGTATTTCCTCGCCATGCGCCCTTTACAAAACAGTATTCACAATACAAAAACATGTTGCATATCGACTGCAGGACGTTACGATCAACCCCAACCTAATGTTGATGTTCTAGGCAATTTCATGTGCAATAGTTTGCCATTGGTTTATGAACGAGAAATCAGGGTAAAGTCCAACTTACCGGTGTAGAGACTGAACCTACCACCCTGCCATCAGCATCGCACAATACACAATGAAAATGTCATGTGATATTCAAATGCATTATAAAGCAGTACAGATCGAAGCTCAGTCCGAATGTTAATATTTTTGTGAAATCTGGAAATCTATTCTAAAATGGCAAGAGGAACGCTTACAGAAGGAACATATGCAAATGAAGATTTAATTCTAGTTCCTTTCATTCAATAATAAAAATATAGAACAAAACAATTGTTGTTGGCAGATAACCCCAGAGACTCATGTCTAGATGGAATAGTTGCACCAAACCGAATTTCTACATGTTTGTTTTATTATATCCATGTGTATCCTTGCGCCGTCTACTTCCACACCATTTACTTTGCTCATTTTCGCGGTGGTTAATCGCAGAGCACACGTCAATGTTCCATAATTTAACTGTATGCTGCTGTCAGAAGGTAGCCGCGGTAGTACAGTGGCTAGCTCGCTTGTCTGCCGTGCAATACGGCGGTTCGAATCCCCATCCAGGCAGGGATTTTTTTTTTTTAAACTGACTTGGGTTGCAAGGTCGAATAAGTTTAAAATGTTCTGGAAAGAAATGACGGGCGGTGTAATACTGACCACATCACGCTTCTAGTGCCGACTGGTGAATAAAATACTGGCTAGGACTATACACGTAATGTGAGGAGGTGGGGGGGGGGGGGGGGGGGGGGGTCCTTTACCTTTTCATGGATACATGTGAGCCCCTGGTGGCATTAAGGTTAGAGTCTGCTTACCAGACACTGGCCAAGGTTTAATTCCCAGTGGTGGCAGAATTTGTTATCTCACCAGGAGGGTTCTGAACTCAACCCATCATCATTGTGTGCCCTGCCAACTGGCGTAGGCGTTCATGCATCTCCACATATCTCGATCATTGGTCTTCTGGGTCAATTTTTCTGACGATCATCATCACTCTGAGGAAGAATTACAGTGTCTACTATCTGCATTCTCCAATGCTTGTTCCGAATTTGGTTTAACAATTAGCAAAAAGAAGACACAGATTATGTCACAAGGTACACATGGTGTACCATCAATCTTTATTGACGACGCCGAACTAGAGATGGTAGACCATTTTACATATCTAGGATCAGTGGTAAATAGCAAATTATCCCTAGATCAGGAAATCAACATCCGGATTGGTAAGGCAGCAACAACAATGAACAGGTTAAGAAAAAATGTCTGGGAGAACAGGAAGCTTACTGCCAAAACAAAAGTCCTTGTCTATCAAGCCTGTGTCCTTAGTACTCTTCTTTATGGCAGTGAAACCTGGACAACTTACTCACACCAAGAGAAACGTTTAAACAGCTTCCATATGCGGTGTCTGCGAAGAATTCTTAGTATTAAGTGGCAAGACACAATCACAAATACTGAAGTATTGGAAAGATCAGGTTGTGTGACGGTTTATTCCATGCTCAGTCTTCGTAGACTTAGATGGATAGGACATCTTAGGAGGATGGATGATGGTAGAATACCAAAGGACATCTTTTTTAGGTGAATTACATATGGGTAAGAGATCTCAGGGTCGGCCTCTACTACGATACAAAGATGTGTGTAAACGGGTCATGATTGATACAGGCATTGATAATGCACATTGGGAGCAAGTCGCCGCTGAACGTGTTGCATGGAGGGCAATCATCAGAAATGGAATAAAGACAAAGGAGAAAATTATTGCAGATAAGTCACACACCGAGCGTGTGAGACGTAAGCTGGTGCATGATGGTGGAAATTACCACGTGTTCACATGCACCCACTGTGAACGAACATTTACAGCGCGAATTGGCCTTATCAGTCACATTCGCTACCGCCATGGGTAAAAGTTACTATGCCTTTTTGAAGCACAAACTATCATTCTGTCAAGACGATAAGGTGCCAATGCATACATGCATCATAGATGCCACCGTCCCAGTTCGCCCAGCACCATTTTTCCCCGTGTGTCACCGACTCTTCTATCGCTGATCTATCCCGTCGTCACGATTTTCTTGAATGTCTCTCTTCTAATTACATGTCCATAAATCATCCCTTCTTATATATGCATTTAATTTTCTACTATTATTAGCATTTTCCAGGGACTGGTTCATAGTTACTCTGGCAATAAAAGATAATGGCAACATACGTCTCAGAAATCACGTCACCGTTGCCTCCAAGTTCTTCCTAATTTTGTTTGTTCTTCTTTCATATTCACTGCCATACAGCAAAAGATGTTCTGTATATTTCAGTACTCTTTTTCTGACAATAAATGATAATGAAGTATTGCATGCACCTCTCACGTGTATTTTCTGAAACACTTCAGTACGCATCTTCCATCCGAGTCTATGATTAACCCTACGTATTGAAACATATCAGAGCAGGATTCGGTATGTCCATATTCCACAAGTATAGGTTCATGTGGATGATAGAGCTGGCTAATGAAGACACCTTTCCAGAGGTGTCTAGGTGGTCATGCGTCGAAGTATACTTGTTCCCGCAACGAGACGCTGTCGTCGTATATAGATATAATGTCTGCATAAGTACTCATCTACGTCGCGTTTATATATAGTTCTCCGTAAGATAGCTTTTAACGGGATCGCTTAAAAAAATGATTTCATACTTGATCAACCCCAGCAGTTGAAAAACGTTTGAGATAAGTATAGTGACTTGGGGGAGAGTTTAATGTGTTGCACTGGCATTCAGTTAAGATAAGTTCCGTAATTTGAGTTACCTCGCATGTTGCTGGTAGGCCTGGAACACGATTTTAGAGTTCAATAATACGTTGTAGATATACTGCGTGTGTCTACAGGCATGCTTGTGTCTTCAGGCATATGGGTGTATACAGGCGGAGGGACGGTGAAATGAATAATGCACAGACAGGTGGACGAAAATGACATTCTCGTACACACGCATACACACACGCTCAGATAAATAAGCAAAATCTATTGTGTATGAATCGAATGTATGGTTGAGAAATAGGGAAGTCTAGCATTTTCATCTTCGATTGTCTTGCTCGCGCTGGGGGTAATGACAGACCGACAGACAGGCAATCAGGCAGACAGGTAATCAGACAGGCAGGCAATCACACAGACAGACAGCGAGAACTAGCATGTTAGTTTCCAGAATCGTAGCATAGATAAATAAATGAAAAGCAGACGAATGGACAGACGAATAGATGGGTGGATGGGTTGGTGGGTGGGTGGATCGATGGATGGACGGACGGACGGACGGACGGACGGACGGACGGACGGACGGACGGACGGATGGATGGATGGATGGATGGATGGATGGATGGATGGATGGATGGATGGATGGATGGATGGATGGATGGATGGATGGATGATGGATGGATGGATGGATGGATGGATGGATGGATGGATGGATGGATGGATGGATGGATGGATGGATGGATGGATGGATGGATGGATGGATGGATGGATGGATGGATGGATGGATGGATGGATGGATGGATGGATGGATGGATGGATGGATGGATGGATGCAACAAATGTCATCATCTCATAGCCCTGTTTTACTACAAACATGTGGCTCATCAACTAATCTGCAAAGCTGTCGACGAACCTCAATGAGATATTAGCGCTTAATGTCATCGTCTATCACAGTGGTTCTCAACCGGTGGGGAATCGCCCCCCCCCCCCCAGGTGGGAATTTTAAGGTTTCCAGGGGGGGGGGGGAGGTTAAGATTATTTCAAGATCGCGTTAATACAAGAACCGATTACTTGATATTGTTTTTCCCTTCATACTGTACGGTTCTGTACGTCTCACCCTTCTGAAATTCATTTTATAGCGTAAGTAGACCCGCAAATCACGTTTTATGTAGACGTCTAGACTTGTTTTAGTATGTGCTATTAAATTTAGCTTCCATTATTACGTATATTGTGTAGGGGCGGGGGATTTTAGGAAGAAATACGAAAGGATGGGGGGGGGGGGGGATGACGTTCTGAAAATATGGTGAAGGGGGCACGGGCCAAAAAATGTTGAGAACCACTGGTCTAGCAGATTCCTAGCACAGAGTCGCTTTCATCACGGACCCTCGAAAAAATAAAGTCTCGATCCTTGGCCAGTTCTTCTGCCTAATACATTTTTCATGCCCAACATGTCTGCAATATTCTGTGTCCATCTTCGTCGCGGTCGACTCCTGCCTCTGCTTCCAGGAAGCACGTCTTCCATCATCGTTCTTTACAAACAACTCCGACGTTCAACAATAGTTTCTCCTGACCTGATAATGTTATGACTTGTCTCTTCTTGCCAGGAACCACGTCTTCCGTCATCCAAGCCACTTTGACGTTTATAATAGTTTCCCAGACACGATGCTGTTATGACCTGTCTCTTTGTTCCAGGAACCACGTCTTCCATAATCGTTCTTTCCAAACCACTGCGACGATCAACAACAATTTCCCGGACCTGATGATGTTATGACTTGTCTCTTCTTCCAGGAACCACATATTCCGTCATCGTTCTTTCCAAACCACTTTGAGGTTTATAATAGTTTCCCAAACACGATGATGTTATGAGTTAGTTATCTTCGAAGTCCAGACCTTGTAGACTACCACCACATTTCTTCTTGGCCTCGACATTCCAGAACTTGTCTGTAACATTTAAGTTTCATATTTTTATGTTTCAGACGCTGCATGTCCTTTGCTGGACGTTACGATCAACGACAGCTTGTTTATCTAGGCAATTTCATATTGAGTAGTTTGCCATAACTTTCAGAACGAGAATTCAACGTTCAAATCTAATTGACCTGAGGTTTCTGCAGGGGATAAGTCTCCTAGCCCGGTATTAGCGCACCGGAAGTTTAAGAGCAAGAGCGCTGATCCTTTCGACCATGTCATACAATAGACAGACATTCAGACGGACGGACAGATGGATAGATATTCTCCTTCTTCTATTTATTTTTTATCTTCTTCTACCGCTTCTTTCCGTCATCCCTTATTGGGACACAGGTCTTCAACCAAATCATGCCAAGCCGTTGTGCGTTGTGCCTTTTGCTATCTCTTGCAGCCACCTCCATGTTTTCCAACTATTGTTCTGTAATTCTCTGCTTCATGTGTTCTTGGGTCTGCAGCCATTTCGTTTGCCTTTCGGGTTTCCAGACAAGAGAATGTCTAGTTATACTGACCTCAGATTTTCTCGGTGTCCTTTATATATAAATATATATTCTACTTAACCTGAGTAAAGTCTCAAGAAATCGTACCACTCTATGTAGGGTTTGACAAATTCTGAGCCATGCCAAGTGGCTTACGGCACAACAACTCTTAATGCTTGAACTTAGAAATCAGTTAGAATGATGTATGTTTAAATACTGATATAACATATAATGTTTGCTATACAAGTTTAAACTTAACCGTCGCCCTAATCTGAGTGCTACAAAAATACAATAAAGGGTAATGGTTACCGCAGTAATCATACCCTCAGAAAAACCGCAACTGGTTAGAAAACAACACTCCTAATTGCCCAGTTTTATGTCGAGAATATCATTTTATATGACAGAAAGATTATCAAAGAAAACAAAAAATAACATCAAAATGTAATGTTACAATAAAAGAGATAATGCTTACCAAAGTCAATACATTCAAACATCTAGGGGCAATCATAACATCAGATGGAAGATGCCTGACCGAGATCAAAAGCAGAATAGACCAAGCAAAGGATGCATTTCATAAGATGAAAGGTATTTATGTAATAAGTCACTCGCATCAAATGTCAGAAAGAGAGTTCTAGTTGCCTGTCCTTTACATGATGTCGCAATCAACCCCAGCATTTCCTGGCTGTTTATGGTTTACTAGACAAGTTAGGAGGCGCGAGAATATAAATGCCATCGCCCAGGATGAATTACGTGATATAAGAGAGTTAACGTCACATCACAAAAATGGCACACTGCAGCTGGTGCTCCGATTTTCCCCAATCCTTTTCCACAGCTATGCCACTGCTTTCTGAAAGACTGACGCCCAAACCACTGTTGATTTCGAACATGGAAGACGGGATTGAGAATCGTATTTGCTATCCCTTCGCTACCGACAGAAAGAGAGTCCTGAAATGTTATATAGAGTCTTTGCTATTGTATGGAAGCGAATCTTGGATCTTGGAAAATGGAAGTCTCCGTGGCGAAGAGGTTAAGCCGTCTGCCTCGTGCTCCGAAGATATGAGTTAGATTCCGGGCTACGTCTTTAGATTCACGGGTGCATTTTTCTCGGAAACTCCTGGGGGTCGTCGCTGAAGCTATGGAGTTTGTGCTTTGTGCGACGCTTTCGACAGGCCGCCCTGCGGAAATAGACCGATCCATACGGGATAAAACCTCTCGACTTCTAAGACTTTTTAAAATTTTTTTAATAATCTAGGAAAGTGAACGAATAAATTAGGACAGCTTACAGCAACGGGGCACAAGTTTCTAGGACACATGTTGCTAATACCTTGCAATACTAGTGTAACTAACAACCAGCACCCGGAAAAAAAAAAAAACTTATTACAGTAGATCATTATATTCAAATATTTTCAAAACAAAAGAGAGACAAACAATATTCCATGGTCACGTAGTGAGAAAAGAATCGTGTGAAATACAGTGAGGAAAGATCAGCAAGAAGACGAGGTAGAATAAGAGAAATAATGCCGGACGGTCAAAGGGGGTAGTAAGGAGGAATAACATCAAAAGAATTTATCTAAAACAACATGGACCGAGATATGTGAAGATATATGTTATTTGGCAGTGTATATAATGGTGATATTATGTTAATCAGTTTAGTAGGGTGTGGATATTTTTTTTCTGTCGGGGGCAACAACAAAAATACCCAAGCCTTTAGCCTGCACAGTTCGCGGCAACTGCACTAGTGTCCTCAATTCCTAAGACTCAATATACTATGTGCAGCAGATGACAGTTATATTTCCACATTCACTCACTGATTGGCTCAGTTAGTCAGAAGTAGAATGCTATTTAGTATTGGTGTATGGTGCACAGCCGGTCTCTCTGGCTGTGGGGTTACAACACTTTCTCTCTGTAATCCCGTTTATCACGCAGAGTCTCGTAGCGGAGCGAGAGCCGAGGCGGTTCGACCCCCGCTCGTGACTTGCGGGATACTGAGCCGGCCGCTCAGAAAGCAATGGCAAACTACTGAGGCGTAATCTTGCCAAGAGATCAACATACAGCTGAAAGATGCTGGTGTTGACAGCTAAGTCCTGTAAAGGATATGCTAAAAAAAAAAAAAAAGTATGGTGCACATTATTTCTGTCATCGTTTTCTGTTGTACTACTTTACGCTTACTTCTTGTTTCTTTCCATCATCTTGTCCTGGGCACATTTATACATCTTAACGTCCTGGTCGAGAGAATCGCTCAATGCAGAGTGATCGTCTGCCTATTTATTCCAGTGTCCAGTACAGATAGAGAAATGCTCTAGTTATTTCTTGCATATATCTTTTAATCCTAGTTGGAATCTACCACTGAGCTTCCGCCGATTGATAGCTCGCCACATAAAACCTGTTCAGGAATACGATTGTTACGCATTTCTCAAATATGCCCCATCCACCTTAGGGATGTTGCTTTAATGAATGGGAGTATGGCACGCTATAGTATATGAGTCGGTTATATGTTTGAAGTAAATAGGTACAGCGGACAAGCTGTTGGGACAATGCTTCCACAACCAGAGACTAAATAAATGTTTGCATATCCTTTACAGGACATCGCTGTCAACATCAGCATCTTTCAGCTGATTGTTGATTTTTTGGCAAGATTACGCTCAGTAGTTTGCCACTGCTTTCTGAGCGACCGGCTCACATACCCCGTAAGTTACCGACGCGATTCGAACCACTGCTGATTCTCACCGTCGTCGCGTTACTTATGAGAGTATACGAGATTACGGAGAAAAGTCGCTGACCTCTAGGCCAGAAAGCGGCAGCCAGAGACTACGTGACGACAATCTCCACGTATTCAAAGGCACTCTTCATCCCGAAAACTTCGGGTGACCTCTGGTAGAGGTTAAGATTTGTTAGTACTTACCTGATCTGTTGCTTTTCGGTCTGTCGCTTTTACCGCCGCTTCAGGCAGATGGAATCACTAAATAATACATTGTGTGCGCCTAGGACCGGTGTACAGATATCAAGAGAAGATTCTTGACAGCCTTTCAATATAGCATTGGAGAATTATCAGCACGTTAAAGATCGCGAGTTCTGGAAAAGCCTGATCTTTGATCTACTTTGCAAGGATATTGCTGATGATTTTTAGATTGTACAGAGATACCGGCTGTGTGGCGAAGGGGTTACGGACGCAATTCGTAATCCCACAAACCACGTTGGTTTTCATACAATTGGTATGAGTGCCGGTCGTTCAGAAAGCAATGGCAAATTACTGAACGTAAACTTGCCATGAAATCACAAACAGAAAAAGATGCTGGGGTTGACTGCTACGTCTTGTAAAGGATATGCAACTAACTGATACCGTTAGCTTTCGTTTTGTCTGTTCTGTTATAAATAATGTTATAACGCCACGCCCTGTTCGTTCTAGAGCGTGACCGGGGCTCATAAACGAAGCAATGAATATTCACCGTGTAAACTACTATGCATGACGTGAGAGGCATGCTAGAAAGAGCAGTGAGAACTAAGGAGAGAGATATGTAACATGTTTAGCCTTTCACAGACCCACCGTCACATGAAGCCCTAACAAACGTCCTCGTCGTAGAACAAGGGGACTGCTAGTCTCAGGTCATGCGCGCTGTTAAGTTACATCCCACAGGGGCACTAATGTTGTGAAGACAGGATGGATGTACCCTTAAAAAAATTCCTGGCTTGTCACGAAATCACTACTTTGACTGACCTATCAAGCCGACAGTGCTTACAACTGCTATGAAGAACAACAGACAGCATACATAATATATCAACCGATACAAATTAAACACAAAAATTACTACAAAGGTTAACGATAGACATGGCCTAGAAGTAACCTATGCAACGGTTTTCGGTCTGCCAGCATAGAAAATATAGGGCAAGACATCTTCTCTCCCTCCCCCCCCCCCCCCCCCCTCCCTCATATCCCTTTATCCTTGTTGTACAGTACGTGCTGTGGAAGACTGTTCTACCTCCGGCTTCTTACATTACAAATCTTCCTTTCATGCCAGGGGCTACTGTCACATTACCCGAAAGGTTACATATGTCACAAATATTTAGTTTCTTCAGCTTCTAGCACATCCAGACCCAAACACATGTCGGTCTAAGCAGTGTACACACCGAAACATTAGATTCACAACTGTATCATGTTTAAGCCTATGGCTTCCTCTATTCGACTAAGATTCGCAAATGTACGAGTAGTTAGCTGTCCCAAAACTGTTATTTCTAAAAGGGGTTCTTTCGTTGTTTGAATGTCAGATAAAAAAAATAAATTATAGCAAGACGAGATTTAACCTCAAATTCATAAACGCGATTTGAATTCGTATCGTTGAGTTTTTTTTTTTGGTTTTTTTTTAAATTGACCTGTTCTTTGAGATTTACCCAAGCTAAGATGGGTCCCAGGAATCGTCTCAGGAAGTAAAGATGGTCGATGTGTTATTAACCACATTAAATCTAGAATCCCAATTGGTCTATACATATATGAGGCTGGAACCATATGCCAAATACGCCCCAAGGCGTGTCACAAGGGCCCTTTACTTCTCCTTCTTCATCCTTCTACTTCATTATCTTCTTCTTCTTCTGTCTTTAAGACTCCTTGTGCTGTATAGGCCCACAACCAGGCATGCCAATTCCTTTATTGGCCAGTTCATGGCTGGTTACGTGTTGGCTAATTTATTTTATATGGTGTGAAGTAACCAGTTTCCCACCAAACCTCCTTACGCGCCTTTTACTACACGCACAGAAGGTTGGTGTTACCATTCCTTACTTCCACTGCGGGGCCTCCGGTAGCAGAGACCGCTTTGTATAAAAATAACATCAACAGGCGTCACATGTTAATGCTGGAAATGTGTAGATTTCAAACAGTTTTTATTTAAACTCCCGAGAAGACGAACCTGGACAATAAATGCCTTGATCATCCTATCGGCCACAGAGAGCAAAAGATCGTGCTTCGCTGTAAATTATCTCACCGTTACCACCTTCCTACATAGAAGAAGGAGCATACGACAAGCGTTTAACGTATTTAAGCTAATACTGTCTAATACAGTGGTTCTCAACCGGTGGGGAATCCCCCCCAGGAGGGAATTTTAGGGTTTCCGGGGGGGGGGGGGGGGGGGGATGAAGACCATTTCAAGATCGCGTTAATACAAGAACCGATTACTTGATATTGTTTTTCTCTTCATACTTTACAGTTATGTATGTCTCATCCTTCTAAAATTCATTTTATAAAGTAAGTAGACCCACAAATCATGTTTTATGTCGATGTCTAGACTAGTTTTAGTATATGATATTAAATTTACCTTCCATTTTTACGCATACTGTGTAGGGGTGGGGGATTTTTAGATAGGAAAAATGAAAGGGGGGAATGACGTTCTGAAAATACGGTGAAGGGGGGCACAGGCCAAAAAAGGTTGAGAATCACTGGTCTAGTAAATTACAAACAGTATTATGGTGTGATTGCAATGTCTTGTAAAACAAAAACGTGAAGTTAACTTCTTCAAGCAACTGACCCTAGTCTGAGCGTCAAGCACTGCGATGTTCTGGACTCGAACTACACCAAGGCAATCTCTCTCTCTCTCTCTCTCTCTCTCTCTCTCTCTCTCTCTCTCTCTCTCTCTCTCTCTCTCTCTCTCTCTCTCACACACACACACACACACACACACAAACACACACACACATTTACATACTATTCCATATTGCATGCCCTTACGATACTAATATAAAGGCGTCTGTTTATGCGGGAGAAACTGCTCCAGGATTGGTTTCGTAGAGAATGCGTCATGGTCTTGGTTAATTAATAATTAACCTTATCTCCAGTATTTGACAGGAGTGAGCCAAGGGTAGGTAACTTTGCAGGATAAAGCCGCGAAAACAGTCCAGAGTTGGGGTACGCGTGGTTATTAGAAATGAACCAAGGAAAAGTTAGTACTGTGTAGAAATAAACAAAGTGGTTGCTACAATTACAATGTTGTTTCAAACACTAAAAGACACCACTAAAGGTCATAGTAGCTACCATTTCTTCTTCTTCTGCTGAATTCGTCCGAAATGTTTTTGACGTAATTGCGTTGTGCCTGTTTACAACCGGGCTGCGATATTTGCACTTTTCGGCCGACACATCCGACTTCTTGAGGCATATGTTAATTGGTTACTTCCCAAGACTGCCATTTTAGAATGTGTTGCTAGTATACAAGACACTGTTAACCGCCATGATCGCTTTTAAACAAAGTCGCTTAAAAGTCTGCAGGGTCGACTTCATTGCACCGGGTTGTTGTCCCATATGGCTCAGTCTCTTTCCGCAGCGCGGAAAGCGTCGCACAAAGCATGAGCTCCGTAGCTCCAGCGACGACCCACAGGAGTCTCCGAAATAAATGCACTCCTGAACCGAAGGACATGGCCCGGATGAGTCCGAGGCAGGCGACTTGACCACATCGCCACGGAGAGCCACGCGATGATCGCTGCGATTTAATACTGTGTTGCTAGTTGTTGCGCTACTTTACAAGAAACCACTAAACGTTATGATCATTGCCACTGTAGAATGGGTTGCGACTTGTTTTGCTACTCTACAAGAAACCACTAAACGTCATGGTAGCTGCCATGTTAGAATATAGTGCAAAACTACAAGAAACCACTAAACGTCATGGTGGCTGCCATGTTAGAATATAGTGCAAAACTACAAGAAACCACTAAATGTCATGGTGGCTGCCATGTTAGAATATAGTGCAAAACTACAAGAAACCACTAAACGTCACGATCGCTGCCATTCAAAACTGTGATCCTACTCTAAAAGACACAAATAAACGCCATAGTCGACGATTGCTTTGTCGTTTAACAACCAAGGTCAAAATAAAGAGATAAATCTTAGGTACGTGCATTTATTTATAAAATAGGCGACAAGTTTAAAACAACAATAGGCACTATCGCACGCAGCAGTCAGCCTGCATGCACTATTAGAGCAGTGATTCTCAAATGTAAGGATCGCGCAATATTTCTAGGGCATATGATTCCACGTCTGCGCTCGTCGTCCGCTAAGAGAAGGAAATACCGGCCACCCATTCCTCCGTGCACTCAGGCCTACAAATTATGAAGGTACTAACATATCATAAGCCATAGCAGCCCTTCCATTGGGACTTGTTTGTGGGAAGTGCTTTATTTTTAAATGGAATTATTGTTATAACCATACTCGCGGTGAATGTTGGTGTTTGTTCATCAAGAATGATGATGACCATTCACTTCATCCAGTAGAGTTGAAAGTTTGAAGCAGTGAGCTCTAAGATGGCTGGTAAGGCCTATTTTGGCTCGAAATGTTATTTTACAATGTGGACAAAGAATGCTTGACGTTCCAGGAAGTGAATCTCCTGCTGTGGTTATTACGTCCAGTCTGTATTTTTTTCTTTCTTCCACAACTCTTGCAGTCCTGTTGCTTCACCCTTGCGCAGTGATGTACGCCGTGGATTTCGGTCTTTGGTAGCACTCTCCTAAGTGTGGTGATGAACTCCAAAAGCTTCGGTGTCTTTAAAGCGTTTCCTCTGGCCGCTTGGGGGGGGGGGGGGGGGCGGGGAAGAGTGGGTGTTTACCACAGCGCAGCTCACCGTAAAACATTCGTTTAGGGAGCCTTTGATCTGGCATGCGAGTCAACTGACCAGCGCAGCGAATCTGATTCTTCGTTAGTAGAGTGTGGATACAGGGCATGGACGCTCTTTCAATGTTTGGGATTTTGTCTTGCCATTTGATCTTCAATAGCTTCATAAGGCAGACTGTGTGCGGTATTCAACCACACACGTGTCAAGTCAACAAGGAAACAGACGAGTAACTTTTATATATTTATTCATTTTATTTATGAATGACAGCTGAAACTTTACTGTCAATGGTATAATCAATAAACATACATGCGCGCGCGCACGCACACACACATACACACATTTTATCAATACATACATTGCATCCAAATGGCAAACTCGGGTAAATAGAGAGTCTAGACCAGTGGTTGGGGGTGGGGGAGAGAGAGGGGGAATTAAGATCACAGACTGGCAGACTCAAAATGGCTTCAGGCACGAGATCCTATTAAGTGACAATTCTTTGACGTTTTAACTGTTTGTTTGTTGTAATGTGATTAATTTGATGAGTTAATAGAATATTATTAATATAAAAATTTCACCTTTTGAGGTTGACAATTTTGGAAAGGGAGGAATTTTTCTTCTTTCGTTCGTTGGAAAAAAAAAAGGGGGGGGGGGGGGTGGAGTGGGAGAATGCATTCTAAAATATGGTGAAAGGGTGCATGGACCTAAAAAGGTTGAGAACCACTTGTCTAGACCAATGGAGTCCCTAAGGGAACAGCCACATATTGTCTGGTTGTTCTGCGCGACGGTTTTTAGCTGCAACAAATTTCACCACGAAAGTTTTCAACACTTGTGTTTGTAAGTGTGGCCAGTGACAGCGGTGCACTTGCGCTTGAACTTCCGGTGCACTGATGGCGAGGTAGGGGATTCATTTCCTACATTCTTCAGTTAGACTTCAACGTTTACTCTCTGTTCAGAGAGGAATGGCAAACTACTAAAACTAAAAGTAAACTTGCATAAAAACTAATCCAGATTGATGGAAACATACTGTAAAGGACATGCAGAAGTTTTCATGTCTCCTCGCTTCAGTGATCACAGATTGTGAGAATTGTATGGATTTTTTGCCCTGGCCATGCGGGAGTGCGGGGGGGGGGGGGGGTGGACTGGATGATAGACTGGCTGGGAATGCATCTATCGGTGGTAGATTGCCACTGGACAAGAGGGAGGTGGTCGCGCGCCTGTGGAACCAGATGGAGAAGGCGGAAGAACAGATTGAGAACCCGTATGTGAGAAGAATGACATTGCGGAGGATCGGCAGTGGTTCTGGAAGAATCTAAAAACTGAGAGGGAAAGCCAGAAGAACTTTCAATCAGAAAGCAGTGGGAACAATTAGTATGATGACTTCTACGCTGGCTGTTGAACGAGGGGGGTGGAGCGCGGATAGAAATGTCTTAAGCGCATTGGTGTAGGTTCTAAGCTCAATTCAACTCAACTTTTCATGTGAATACAAGTGAATCAAGTGGCGAGGAAAAGATGCTGGCACTGGATAGGACATATCGCGAGAAAACCCGAGAAGAGTATAAATAGAGAGTCCTTGGGAACCCATCGGCCACACGAAATAGAGGGGGATTTATAAATACAAGAAGAAGAGAATTAGAAACAGAGATTAGGAATGTAGGAAGGGCATGGGCGAAACGGATAGCAAAAGATATTTAGTTGAGGGTCTATGGCTCAATGGGAATAGTGAGCAGAAGAAGAAGAAGACACCTCAATATTATACTAGCTCAGTGGTTCTTAACCTTTTTTTTTTGGCCCATGCACCCCTTCACCATATGTTCAGAATGGCACCCCCCCCCCTCCACCCTATTGTATTTCCTCCCTATAAATCCCACCCCCCTTACACGCTCATAAACAGTACAGGTAGACCCCGCTATCCGTCGCCTCGGTATGCGTCGTTTCGCTATAACGTCGTTGTCACACAGCGGACTAACTTCACTTTACGTAGCTACGTTTCGCCATAACGTTGTTTTGAGGCTGGCGATCGGGCTGTTGATATCGGTAAAGTCCATGGTTTACCTCTAACAACGGCAAGAACAACTCATCTAGGTGCTGACAAAATCAAAGAGGGTGCTAAAAACGAAACCCCTTTTAGTGCTTCCAAGATCACTTGTACCAGAAGTATTCTTATGGAGAACATGGAAGCACAATTGGCCATCTGGACTGAAGACCAGAACCAACGGAATATGCCTGTGAGCAAGATGGTTATCCAAGAGAAAGCAAAGTCTCTCTATGAAGATCTAGCTAAGAAAGCGGGTGAGAGCAGTACTAGTAGTTCTGATGATAGTTTTAGAGCGAGTCGTGGTTGGTGTGAGCGCTCTAAAAAGCGTTCACACCTGCACAACATACAGACAACAGGTGAAGTGGCGAGTACTGATACTGAGGAGGGTGGTTACTGTGCAGCAGACATTGGACACATTTTTTGTTCAAGCAGAGAAGATCCAGGAAAAGATCCTGGAAGAGGTTACAGTTTCATCCTCAGATGAAGAGGCAGAAGTTAATGCCTCTACGTCCCAATAACTTTACTACTCACCCTCCAACCCACCTCTATTTAGCCAATAAATATCAAAAACCATCAAAATAAACATTACTGTGGTACACAATACACTGTATTTCATTTTATTCTATGGAAAATAGTGTTTCGCTATACGTCGTTTCACTTAACGTCGCGTTTTCCAAGAACTAACCTCGACGTTAACCAGGGCCTACCTGTGTACGTAAAAATAGAAGCTAAATTTAATAGCACATACTAGAACACGTCTAGACATCTACATAAAACTGATATGCGAGTCTACTTACGTTATAAAAGAATTTCAGAAGGGCGAGAAGTACAGAGCCGTAAAGTATGGAGGAAAAAAACAATATCAAGAAATCGGTTCTTGTATTAACGCGATCTTGAAATAATCTTAATTTCTCTCCTCCTCCCCCCCCTCCCCCCCCCCCCCCCGGAACCCTAAAATTCCTCCCTGGGGGATTTCCCCACCGATTGAGAACCACTGTACTAGCTGTTATATACCACACCGGCTCCGTGGCTAAGAGGTTACGGACGCAGTTCGTAATCCCGCATACTCGCGTTCGAAACAACTGCAGGCGATTTGGCAGCAGACCGCCTTGCCTTGGTTTTTTTTTTACGAAATGGTGTGGGTGCCGGTGGTTCAGAAAGTAATGGCTAACTACTGAAAGTAAACTTGCCAAGAAATCACAACAACAAAATGCTGGTGTTGACTGCGACATCATGTAAAGGATATGCAGCTAACTTTTTTTTTTTTTTGTATGTGTGTGTTATGGCACAGATTATTCATAAATGGAAAACAGCGGCATAAGGTCCACTACAGCGGGCGGTTGTAGGTTACTTGGCTATTATAAAATGGAGTTGCAGATCACTTGACTATTACAAAAGAAACGCGTGGGTTTCCTAACTATTATAAAAGAAAGATCATAACTCGCAAACATGGTAAACCCTGTAAGAAATACACCACACGGTAAAAGACCTGTTTACATGCCTTGAAGGGCTTTGGCTAAATGGTGCTAGCCCCATGTTCTTATAGACCAATAGGTACTACGTGGGAATATGGTCAAAATCACAGCGGCACCCTTTACTTGCCAGGACATTTCCTGGTGTGTGTCCATTTTAGTCTGGGTCTACCCGGGAGCCCATTGGGTAGGTGTGCTCGGAGCCCACAATGGCATATTCTGAATTTGAAGATTTTGGTCTGTGCATTTATGCCAAGCTCTTTTATGCGGTTGTGTTCTGGACTGTAGTTCCACCCCCCCCCCCCCCCAACCACCTTTTTTCAAATTGTTCTCATTGATTGTTTCAGTGGCGCTATTGCCTCTCTATAGCTCTGGGATGGACAGGGCTGCTCTAGGTGAAACAGAAACAATGAATGCCAGAAGGGCCCATCTGTCCGTCCGTCCGATCTTTGAAAATACAACAAAAAAACTGACTGCCTCGTTCAAACTGCTTCCGCGGCCTTGGTTATAATTGATATAGTTCATAGCAAGATGGCGACGGACGGTCGTGTTGTTTTGTGTTCGTTAACTTTTTCGCGTAGGGGATGGATTTATTCATCTCTTGCGTGTAATTGGTGTGCCAGGATGTAAAACCAGGAGTTTCTACTCAAGATCTGCGCGGGTGCTACGGAGTTTGTGCATCGAGCGAAGCCATCCTTGAGTGAATTTTCAGCAGCGTGTGTGGTTATCAGCAGTCTGTGTTTACGTTTTTTCAACATGGCGGAAGAACGTGTTTTTTCCGAGCGTTCAGCAGTCAACATAACGAAGCGGCGTGGTAGCCGTGCAGGGACAAAGAAGCAAGGTAAGCGCGGTGGTTTGAGGCGTTTTAGACTCAAGTGTCACCGTCTAGGACTCAGGAATATCCGTATTCTATATTGGAACTGTGCCAGTGTAAAACAACGGGGCTCTATTTTAGAAACCCTAGTTTACAGGAACGACATTGTAGCACTCCGGGAGACGAGACTGGGCGATCAGCTACTCCGAATTGCCGGCTTCAAATGTTTCTACAACAGACGACATCTGGGAACGGCGATTCTCGTTCGCGACAGCATGGTGGCGTCAGAGCTAGACATGTCCAGTTGGGACAGTGACGATATACAAATACAGGCGTTGAGAGTTCATTCCAGTATACCATTCGTGTTGGTTAATGTTTATGCCCACAATGCGAGTATGGACGCCCAGAATATTAGGCCACGAGAGAAATGTTATTTTCTGTGGTGACTTCAACGCTAAAGGCAGAGCATGGGGAAACACTTCCTCCAATACACAAGGGGAGGAGCTCGAGACTGCACTGGAAACCATCGACCTGGTTTGTATTAACAGTGGCTGTGTCACCAGGACAGCAAGCCGTCCAGGCGATGAGGACAGTGCTATTGATCTGGCGCTAGTTTCACCTTCACTCACTACAGTGTGTAGATGGGGTGTCCTAGGACACCATGGCAGCGACCACCACCCGTGCAGCATATTGGTGGAGAAAGGCAGAACCAGGCAGCACAAGCTAAAGGTAAAGACGTTCCAGTATGACAGTACAGGGCAAGATGTGGTGAGTAAAATAAGACGTGACAAGCGCAGAACGTTTCAGGGCAGGAAAAAAAGCTGGGAGCAGCCACCGTGGTGGAGTTTCGAGGTGGAGAAGGCTTGGGTGGATAAGCGTAGTGCTGTAAGGAGATGGCAAAATGCCAAGAAGAACAGAGCTGGTCATCCTAGTCCCTGCTTGCACTTAGAAAGAGAGATGCACACAAAAGTAAGCTATTTCAAAAAACTGGTCAAGGTGGTTAAAAGCGAAAAATGGGCAGAGGTGTGTCAAAGAGTAAGCACAGACAAGTCACTGAAATTGTTCTGGCGACTACATAAAAGCATGAGTGGTGTAGTCAAGAATAAGAGCATTTCTGACTTCCAAGGTGCTGACCTCACCTGGCAGAGGACTGACGAGGACAAGGGCAAAGCCCTCTTTGAACGCTACCTTGAGCAGAGCAACCAGACAGACATGGGAGGCCGAAATCTGGCCAAGGAGGTCACCTCAGACAGATGCAAGGCCCAGAACACTTCGGATGAAGACACAGTGACAGTGAAAGAAATCAAGGCTGTGCTTCGACGATCAAAAAACAGTGCTCCAGGTCCTGATGGCATAAGATACGACGACATAAATAGGTGTACCGACAATGAGCTAGAGAAACTAGCAGACATGTACAACAACAGTATAGGGAGTGCTAGCATCAAGGAGGAATGGTTACACAGCTATCTGATTCCCTTGCCGAAGCCTGACAAAGACCACAAAAAAATTCAGGGATATCGAATTATAACCATGCAGAATACAATAGGCAAGCTGCTGGAGAAGGTAATTGCCAGGAAAATATCAAGCCAACTAGAGAGGCAAGGTGTTTTCCCACCTACCCTGGGTGGGTACCGTCCAAAAAGAGAAACCTGGACCAATGCAGCAGTCTTTGCCCATGATGTCTATGAAGGTTTCCACTCAGGCACTGAAACCGTTGCTGCAGCGATTGATCTTGAGGACGCATACAACAGAGTACCACTGGATTTTTTAATGTTTCAGCTTCTTGAACTAAACGTAAGTCCATTCCTCCTTAGTTGGATCGCTGCAGCCCTCTACCAACGGAAAGTAGTTTTTAGATGTGGCAGTTGGACTTCGGAACCAACAACAATATATCCTGGCCTACCACAGGGATCACCATTATCTCCGGTACTGTTCAACGCCTACACAGTGAGAATCACCAGTGAGCAGATCACTGGACCTGGCAGGACATTGTCGTATGCCGATGATGTTTTAGTGTATCGTCAGGGTAAGGATAGAGAGGAGGTTGCTGTGGAACTACAAACCGAACTCAATCGCATAAGTACTTGGTGTGATGAAGCTGGGGCAATGGTCAACCCAACAAAGGCAACAGTGACTTGGTTCTCGTTGAATAATCATATTGTCAACAATCCAACACCAACTGTAATGCTGTGTTCAGAGACGGTGGAAAGAACGCAGGCAATGAATTACCTGGGGATACGGTTTGATCGAAGCCTTGCTTATAATGTGCACATAGACCAGGTGATAACAAAGGCCAAGCGGGGTTTGGCAGCGATGCGGGTGATGGCGGCAGCAAACTGTGAGCAGCGCCATCTATGTCTTCTGTCCGAGGGGCTGGTCATGTCTGTTTTGGAGTATGCAATGGCAATCCTGACTCTCAGCCATAAGCAGATAGAAAGGATGGAAAGGATACAGAATGAAGCTATGCGCATTATTCTTGGATGTACAAGAGATACAGCATGCAGGGCGATGCGCTACCTTCTTGATTTTCCAACCATTGAAGAGAGAGTACAAGTTTGCAGGGCACGCGCCTACCTCAGAATTAACGCAAACACACAACATCCACTGCATAGTGAAATTAGGAAGGTGAAGGGCAACAGGTTAAAAAGAGAACGGTCGTGGATGGGTCAAGCCGAAGACATTCTTCAATAGGTGTGTTCACTTGAGGACTTAGAACCTGGCGAGGAGTGGGTGCAAGTGCCAACAGACTTCTGCACATCCTTTTCAGTTTGCATCCAACTAGATAGAAAATGCAGACAAGAAAATCCGGCTGCTGTTGAGGCTGAAGTACAAGCGTTGATTTTCGAGAATTCGCTAGACGGTGACGCGGTCATC
This sequence comes from Cepaea nemoralis, assembly GCA_014155875.1. Taxonomy (NCBI): domain Eukaryota; kingdom Metazoa; phylum Mollusca; class Gastropoda; order Stylommatophora; family Helicidae; genus Cepaea; species Cepaea nemoralis. Next base: position 90,089 of record JACEFZ010009183.1, read on the forward strand.
TACACAGATGGGTCGGTCGTCCGACATGTGAAAAGCGCATGGGCCTTTACAGCTCGGGCCGGAGGGAGAATTGTGAAGGAGGACTCTGGTGCTTTCACTGAAACCACAAGTAGCCTGACCATGGAAGTCATGGCAGTAAGTAAAGCAATAACATGGCTCGAGACACAGACATTCACTAGGGCTTGTTTCCTTAGCGACTCAATGAACATGATCAAGAGGATAGAGGAGGGGTCGATCCGAAGAGAATGGTTGCTGCCTCTGAAGCGGTCTCGGCTGGCAAAGTTTAGTTTCATCTTCGTGCCAGGTCATGCGGGAGTACAAGGAAATGAGCGGGCTGACAAGCTCGCAGGTGAGGCTACTGTGGAGGGCGGACGCGCCATGGACCAGGCTGACATTCTGAATGCTCTACGAGAAGTGAGACTTTTGCGAGAACCAAGTGATGACTGTGAATCTACAACAATGGCCAGACTGCGGGAGCAGCAAATTAAAAGAGGGGTGGCCAAACAAGAACACTACGCAGGAAGCCAAAGAAGATTGATAAACCAACACAGAACTGGCGTCGTTAGCCGCTACACGCTGCGGGATTTGCTGAGGAGGGGATCCGAGCACTTATGGACTGAATGGTTCGATGTGCAACGAGGATGATCTGTCGACTAACTAACTAACTATAGTGCGGTTTTACCTTTTCTGTCTTTTGTACTTCAGGCGTTTTCATTCGAAGGAAAGCACCACAAAATAAGTAAAGGAAGGGGACATGTGCAAAAACAGCTGAGGGCCCCTGACCTGGTCTGGATAACAAGGACATGAGAAAGCCAGGAACTACCTGGAGTAAAATGAATGAGATTTTACCCCCCCCCCCCCCCCCCCCCCCCCCCCCCCCCCCCCCCCCCAAAAAAAAAAATGTCAAGGGCGATGTGTGTGGACACACGGGCACACACGCTGAGATATAGACAAAGACATGCACCAAGCGATGCGTGGCAAACGTAGCACGGGAGGTCATGCGTAGATTAAACATGAATTCACTGACAGTGTTGAGCAGCAGGTAGTCAAGGAAAAGACACAGAGGGTGGTAGAGAAGAAAAGAAACAGACGGTGCATAAAACGTCATGTTCGTTATTTCTGTGACCGTATTATTTAACAGTGTACACTAGTGATATTCTAAAAGACATTTGTCTGAGCTTTCATAATAGAAGTATTGCTGTGTTAGACATTTTCTTACCATAAATCATCTTCACGCTGTTTAGCTCTTGTGCTGGTTTTCAAACTTCCTTACTCATTTTACTCCAATGGTGTCTGTCCTCTGTAAATCGTTGCTCAGTTCGGTGCTGAAGTCGTGTCCAGTGAAAGGCCTCTTCTTCGCTTCGACAAAACGTGTATCCACTGGTGGACTCTCTTTTAATGGACTGTGTCCCAGGTTGTTATGGCTAAGTCATGGCAGCCTTTCTTCTGCATTTCTCTGAGCAATTTTATACTTGCGTTAATTTTTTTCTTTTTAATCATAAGTGCGCACTCTTCCTTAACTTCTTCCGGAATTGTTTATCATTATTGTTTACATTGTTGTTTTATTTATAAAATATAAGTTTTTCTTTTTATTTCTTCTTTTATTAATATCTTTGTTGCTCCTAGAACTGTTTAGGTAATACGGACATGAGAAAACAAAGGGTAAAATGAATGAGATTTTACAAAACAATAAATAAGCAAACTGTCAAGGGCGATGTGTGGACACACTGGTACACATGCTGAGATATAAACAAAGACATGCACCAAGCGATGCTTAGCAAACATTGTAGCACGGGAGGTCATGCGTGGATTAATCATGATTATGCTGATAGTGTCGTGCAGCAGGTAGTTAAGGTATGTGGAGAATACTGCCCAGATACTCTGACTAACGAAGAGATGATTGACTACTTCTGATGAAACTTGTTTCGAGGACAACCAACAGTTCTCACGAAACTTCAGGAATCACAATAATTCCCCAGGATGATGGTAGACCAGCTCGCGGTTCCCTTTTGAAAGTAATGCACTGTTGACATTTTTCATAATAATCCCCGATGCGGATTCGAAACCTAGACTACCGAGCTGGCAGGCTTGCGTGCAGCCCTACCATGACCCAAATAATAATTTCATGTCGGACGGAAGTAAAATAAGAATTCTACAACAATAACCAGCGTTGGTATGTTGTAGACCTTACAGCCACGCCGGTTCGGAATAAGAAACTACCATTACTAGAGACTCAACCAGGACCATTGTGCTGATAAGCACTGACGCTGACAAACTATTCCACAACAGCTCCATTAATCTTATAAACTATCAGAACATGCTGAAACTGCATTATACACGGGGATATTAACAAAGGATCCTGCGGCAGAGGTTCTAGCAAGTACTACATTTTGTTGTTTTCAATTAACTTTCTCTTATAACATTCTTCACGCCTTTCACCGAGGCCACGAAAGGAAACAAAGAGCTGCCCGGTATCGTTCATAGATAATCTAATTCATGAATCGCACGATTCTCCATAACCAATGGCACTTCCAGCTGCGTTTAATCAACTCTACCCCTGGCGCCAGACCCCAACATACAATAAACATTCTGTTGGAAGAACACACACGCTGCCATACTTGAGACAGACCTCGGCTAACCCTTGTGTAAGATGGGCCAAAGTGAATCGTGTAACACACAAGGTAAGAAAGAATGCCAGGCACTGGGTACAGGAACCTCTACAGAGGGAGTGAATATGATGCATTATCCTTCCCTTGCCTCTTTGTCAGGCATAAGAAAAATTGGGCGGTGTGTGAGTTATATGTTGTATCGTCAGTACCATTCAGGAATGATTGTATATGAAATATATATGTATGTATATGAAAAAGAATATGTATGTGCCTTGCGATCACCACAGATTGATTTTTTATGCAATTTTATGTTCAGTAGTTTGCCACTGCTTTCTGAACGAGAAATCAACAATGAAGTCCCAACATATTGCCAGTGAAGGGATTGAACGCCCCACCTCGCCATTAACACACCGAAAGTTCCACATCACCCACCCAGTTCTGAATTGTCTATAAAACTATGGGTCTAGCACCCTATGCCCAATGCACCTTAAGGTCCTTTCTTGCTCTTTTTTTTTCTTCGTTTTTTGTTGCTTATAACATGGCTCCACTTGTATGAGTGCCGACTGATACATGTGAATGTATTTATTAACTCAACGACCAGTTAAAAAACACATACTTTTCTTGCTGTATAAGCATATTGTCATATCCCTCCGCAGTAGCATCTTCCACATTACCATGGCACAAAATCTAGCTGTTTGGTTGGTTGTGAATTCCCTGGACGAGAGAGTAAATCCTGAAGTCAGGTAAATAATTGGCGTTCGTGTCGTCTGAGCCGAGCCCTATAAAAGGGTTTGTATTTATCGGAGTGTGGTTGGTGTAGAGACTTTCCTCTCGAAAAGTACCATTTAGACGGGGACTGTGTGGCAGAACTCGCCCTTATCTTCGAGCTCAGAAATAAGAGGGATCGGTACTGGAATTCCCTTCTGCAGGGCGACGTACTAGGATGTAACCAGGTTATGATTCATCAGAGCTTATGCTTATATGGACCGGCAGGGAATATGCCCAGGTTGGTAACGTTTCTTCCACGGGTTTTATATATTTTACTCTCAACAGACCCCGAGCCCAATAAAAGGAGGGAAACAACATCCATTTCGTGCCATAAGAGCCGAGCCGCCTAGAAGCACTAAATATTCCAGTTGTAAATACCATTCCAATAACTCATGCTAAAACAAAGGCCAGTGAAACACGAGATACACCAGGGAGTAGCGCTGCATTGTTAGAAACGCACAACGGGACATTAAGCCAAGGAAAGTGATAGCCCACGATTGGGACAGCTTATACCGCTTCCACTATATAGAGTAGCGGCTATTTTGGGGAAGTCGCCAACAGTGCATAAGCCTTTATTTTGTGTGTAACTGCATTCGTCCTCGTCATCATAAAGTCCCATCTGCGCATTGAAGGACGACTGTAACGAGCCTTTAACGCACTCTATAATGCGTCTGCTGTCTCCCTGGCCGAGGCTAGCAGCTTTCTCCGTAACCCCGAATACTCTCGTGGTTGACGTGAGCGCACGAGAATTGGAAGCGGTTCGAGTCGCGCCAGTGACTTATGAGAGTATGGAGCCGGTCGCTCAGAAAGCAATGGCAAACTACTGAGCGTAATCTTGCCAAGAAATCAACAATCAGCTGAAAGATGCTGATGTAGACAGTGATGTCCTGTAAAGGATATGCAAAACATTTTTATAATGCCATGGTGAATTTATATAAGCATTTTCCGGTCCATTTTTGAAGAAGAGCGACTGGACGAGTGGCTACAATGCCAGGCGCCCATTCGGGAGACCCGGCTTGAAATCCTCAGTAAGGTTGTGTATCTTTTTCTGTAGTCTGCAAAAAAAGAAAACCTTAACCAGTACAGTTCGCGACGACTGCACTAGCCTGGCGGCTATAAAGTTATCTGGCAAATGTCTCCTTCATCTTTCTCACAATATATCCTTTAGTATGGATGTCTTGGCACTCTTCCGAATAACGGTCCCAAATTATTTAGTGTAAAAAGTATCCCTTACAGAGCCTCATTAGGTGATGTTGTCGATCACTTCCGGTTCAGTGTGTCGTAGACTACTAGACCGATCGATGAATGCGATAAATGTTCCCTGTGCCCCGAGGGCCCTCACTGTCGTCGGAGTGTATATCTATATCTTGTACGTATGTATTTCAACCTATAACTGATAGGTATACACTCCGAGCCCAAAAACTTTTATTGCATTTATCGATCAGTCTAGCAGTCCACCACACACTCAATAACTGTACATAATAAATAACGGTACCAAATTATTTATTGTACGTACTTATTTCCACATATAACTGTCAAATATTACTGGTACGTATTTCGATTTTCTCAGTTTTATATTTTAGTTCGTAGTGTTTAATATTGTTTATTATATCACTTAGTGAGGCCCTATAAGGTATGATTTTTACAAGAAATAATTTGTTACCGTTATTCGGAAGAGTGTCGATTTCTTTATACCTTGCCGAAGTAACATAATAATCTAACCCTGCTGTCATTCAGGAATGTTTTAATCACTCCAAGTATTTCTTTGTTTTTGTCTCCTGCCATGTTGTGTATCCAATTCGTCTATGGGTGTGTGTATAGCTGCAGTGAAATCATATTCGCGGACGAAATGTGTGACACAACGTGTTAAGTACACGCGTTAGTCAAGTCACGCCAACATGTGTGTGCATGTACAGTAGCAGTATCGATCGACTCCGCACACTGACAACTCCAGCACACATGTACATCACAGTAATAACATCCCAAGCAGTTACTAAATGATGGAATAATTTATATCTGACTAATAAAGCCAGGAAATGTCCTAGTCAATTTCATCGTAATTCTCTCCAGCCTCCGTACCCTCTGCCATCATGACTTCCTCCTCCTCGACTTTCTTCTCCTCTTCTTCCTCCACGTCCCTTTATCCCTGTCAGCTAACGTTGGCATTATGTGATCAACAGACCAAGAAATTAACTAATTTTATTTTCATAGGGGTAGCAACTGGGTTCCGACTGGATTAACTAATTCAGTACCACGCAAAAAGTAGGTTTCGACCAAACGTGGTACATGATCAAATGAACAGGTATTATCATGTAAATTTCCGTTCACTTAGCGTTTCAACTACGGGGGATACCAAGAAACCAAATAAATAACACGATGACCCTAGTATAGTGATATATTGTCCTTCTGTCCTAATGGTAGGTCACATTTGGCGATATATTATACTTCGGCACTGAATCAGTTAACACATGACCTTATAACAAGTTAAAGACGAGCTCTGGTGTGAGTTCAGTGTGCTTCATATTGAACTTGTGAGTACTGGTACAAGAGAATATCCCCCATACGAATATTCTAGTAGCTTAATTCGGAATTTCTTCTTCTTCTCCTTCTTTCTTGTCCTATCAACGTTTGCTATGCGTCTGTTCCGACGTGGATCACACACTGGATAATTTGATTGAGGTCTTTACCGGACCCCAGAGTTTTATTTCGGAATGACATATAGATCGCACAGAGATTCAAACCTGCCGCCTTCATATAACGACAGCGCCACGCTTTAAGAGTGAGTGTACTTCAGAATTTATTTCTTACGCTACGTCAATTATCTCATGGGTTCCGTGACAAATGATATGTCTGTGCAATACGTATAACACAATGGAACCAAATAATCATTTCTCAATAGAGCAACAATCAGAGAACCAGAACAACGATCAGATGCTTGTGTGTGTGTGTGTGTGTGTGTGTTGGTATTTGACCTATTTAAAATAAAATTACGAGTCAGTAGTTTACTGCTATGGGTCTGTGATGCGATAGGGTCATCACATTGGGTAATCCTGAATGAATGGAGGAGGCGGCCAGGCTTCCCCTCATTTAGCGAAACGACGAGCATAGGCGTCAAATCCTAGTCTGACCGTGCTAATGGCATTAGCGCAGCTCCCAACCAACTTCGTTAACGCGCCCGCTCTTTGATGCTTGGTTAATATAAATGTCTAAATGGTGATACTATTACTACAGACTGCCTGAAAGCGGTTAGTGAAACTAGAACATTATAATCAACAATAAGAAGGAGACAAACAGCTTTTTTCGGTCATGAGATGAGAAGAGAGGCATTGGAGAACATCGTGACGACTGGAAAGATCAGAAGGGGGTGGGGGAGAGAGAGAGAGAGAGAGAGAGAGAGAGAGAGAGAGAGAGAGAGAGAGAGAGAGAAGCAGGGGCAGACCAAAAGATTTTATGATGGATGGACTGAGACGGTGGCATGGAGGAATTAATATCATAGCAGAGTTGATCCAGAACACCAAAGACCGAGATCTGTGGAGGGGCATGAACGTCTATGCCAGCTGGTAAAACACTTGATGATGATGATGATGATGATGATGATGATGATGTCTATTGCTAGATATGAAATCTGTCTTTATTCCACAGTTGTATGTTAAGGCCGAGAATAAGTACAGCTAGTACGTAAAGCTGTTTTAGGGGTGTTGAGTTGGCTGCGAGTCGAAGAACATTTGTTCCTACAGGGAGGAGCTGTCTTCTGGAGGCGGCAAGTTCGAATCCCGGTGTCCCCTCTGACCCCAAGAGCTATGCCGACGGTAGCACAGCTACTGGTGAGATCTCCCATGACGGACAGGTCAAAAGATAGGAACCAGACCAAGAGAGACACATCTGCTGCCTTGCAGGTAGACTGGGGACAGTCAAAGGCTAGGGATAAAAAAATCCATTGCACTCCAAGTCCGAATCCTGCGCATTACATTCTTACTCCAGACACTTATTCTACGGCTCTCAGGCTCTCAGCTGAGGGATACGGTTGAATGCAGCTAAGTCAATATCCCCCGGACGTGAGGGCCGGGCCGATACTCACCATCTGCTATATGGAGGTGAGATGCTGAGCCTGCTACATGCTTGGTCCAGACACTTGTTCTGCGGCTCCCAGCTAAGCCAATGTCCCCGGATGTGATGGACCAGTCGTTACTCGCTCTCTGCTGCATGGAGGTAAGATGCTGAACCGGCAGCACATGCAGCCTACCTCGTGAGTGTTACTAAAGGTGGAAAACGCGTCCTAGTCGCACGCAATGGTTACGATGTAAGTCTGTATCACAAACTCATTGAGACAGCGTAATCAAAGGTTCAAAAACGTCTCATAAACACGAAATGGAACGCTTGGTCCGAAGCGAAAGCTTGCTGAGTGGATGTCGTCTGCAGATTGACCGTCCCTGGTTTGCGTGGGGAGCGGCGAATGGCGAACGAAATATCCAATACATGGAAGTGAGGAATTAAAGCAGCCATGAGCAGGACGTGGCGATTCCATTGGGTGAGCCCGGAGCCCAGTACCAGAGCGCTACGTGCCGGCTCTGCAATTATGGAAGCCTCCTTGGAAGGCGGGGAATGCTCATGATCTGCCCCTGCCTTCCCTTGAGGGTTGACTGTGATGTATCGGCCGTTCTAACTTGACCAGATGAGATGTCGGACGACACCACAACAGTCAAATGTCCCTCGCAACCCCCAGAAGGATAACCTGGACATAAATCTCCCGCAGAATGTCGGATGTGCCGTCCATCAGGGTGCTAAATAAAATGGCACACATGCAAAAACGTCCGAGTGAGAGTGTAAGGTCCTTCGTGCCCGGAACATCTCTGGACTATGTGTCTTCCGGGCACAGCGTCCAGCACATGTCCGAACAGAAAGCTCGCTGAGTAGACCGTCTGCAGACTACCGTTCCTGGTTTGTGAGGAGCGGCCTGTGGCGAACGAAATGCCCAATACATGGAAGTGAGGAATTAAAGCAGCCATGGCAGGAGTGCGATTCCTTGGGTGAGCCCAGTACCAGAGCGTATGTTCGGCTCTGCAATATGGAAGCCTCCCTGGATGGCGGATAATGCCCATGGACTGTCCCTGCATTCCATTGAGGGCTGATCGTGAGTATTCGACCGTTCTAAATGACAGATGGGATGTGGAAGGCACCACAAGAGTGAGAGTCTCCCCGGAAGACTAACCTGATTAAAAGAACGCCCGCTAAAGTCGGATGTGTTAGCCTAAGGGTTTTGACCCAAAGGTGCATAACGAGACACACCGCAATTACGTCTGGAAAAAAAAAACACTCCGGATGAACGAAGAAGAAGAAGAAGAAGAAGAAGAAGAAGAAGAAGAAGAAGAAGAAGAAGAAGAAGAAGAAGAATCCCGGTATTGTTACTATATGTTCCATTTGTATAATTTAGAGTGTGTCCTCTATTCCTATGAGTACCAAGCAATACCCGTGAACTGATTAGTCTTGTTATTTCGATGGACTCTAGGTTTTCCCAACAACTGATATTGCTGTGCATTTCAGAATGGCATATATAAATTAATGGTTCTGAGAAACAGTGTGACAACCAGAGAGAAGGCGAGAGAAATGTGTGTGTTATAATCATATGTCGGGGAAATGGGGATAATGTTGGACTGGTTGATAGAGTGAATGAGAATTAGACAGATATTCTCATAATTCTATAACATAATATAAATGAAGACCGCAACATCTCACACAGGAAAGACACCAGCTACTATAGAATTACCTAAGCCATTATGTGACTGCGCGCGCATGTGTATGCATGACAAATAGACGAGATACAGAGATAATATACAAGAGACAGACCAAAAAAAAAAAGACAAATAGGAACAGACAGACAGACAATATACAACAGAAGACATGAAGAGACATACTATCCAACAGACAGAAAGACGTGGTACAAAACTATTTACATCACACCCCATCACCGAGCGGGCGTTATATCCAAAGTAAACACATATATAGCTAAGCAACACAACGCACGACAAACGGCAAAATAAAAAATAAACAGCACATTGGGAAACAGTTAAAAAACGCTAGGTCACGCAATAAGCACGTTACGGAATGGTGGCAACCAATCCCATCCCATTAACACCGCAGCTCACAAACCTGGAATAGGATACGTGTTCGTTAACCTAACGGACATGCTTACATTAACCACTTCCTTGCACTTTTAGTACAGGTGTACACCGTACAACGTCCGTTTGTGCAGCGTCCGATCGTATATACGACCGTGGTCCCATGTTGCACAACTTCTGTCCGTGCCTGGGCGATCAGACTAACCAACCCTCTCAGTCATTGGATATATTAATGAAGTTATTGCTTATATTATTATTATTATTATTATTATTATGGCAGCGACGTGGCAGAACGGATACGAGAGCTCGTTCTTAAACTCCCAGTGCGTTGATGGAGGGATATACGGTTCAAAGCCTACACCGGCATTAAGTTGGATTTAAATGTTGGACTTCTCGTTCAGAAAGCAAAGGCAAACTACTGAACGTCAAATTGTTTAGATAATCTACCTGAGACTGATCGCAACGTCCCGAAAATGACATGCAACGTGTATTATTATGATTATTATTATTATTATTATTATTACTATTATTATTATCATCATTATTATTATTGTGTGCACCGCTGTTAAGCTTTTCACATACATCTTTCTGTCGTCCCCTGCCTCTCTTACATAATACCCTTTCCACATAAGCTTAATGTTTCTAGTCCCCCTTGTATGTTTATATGCCCCATACATGTCATTTGTTTCCCCCTGCCCCACCACCTTTGTGGTTTTGAGGAGCGATCTAACGACGTTTGAAGATGTTAATAATACGATGGCGGTTGTTGTCATTCTCTGGCCACCATGTGTTCATAAACCACACCTCCACCTGTCACCAGTTTTCCTATCAATTTCATTACTAACTGGCCAGACTCCCAACCCATTCACAAGAATAGCCCACATATAACATTTCAGTGGGCGAATGTGTGTGCTGGCCACATTTGTATAGTTCAAGATGCTACTTATTCGAGAGAGAGAGAGAGAGAGAGAGAGAGAGAGAGAGAGAGAGAGAGAGAGAGAGAGAGAGAGAGAGAGAGAGAGAGAGAGAGAGAGAGGATGGAGGGGGAGAGAGAGAGACAGACAGACAGATAAAAAGTCTTTGGATGTGCCGATGCTTGTCTTTATCTTTATGTAGTGGGCGCCATGACTGGTCTAAAGCTATAAGGCTTGCATGATATACTCAATACGTCTTATTGCTTGATGTTGGGTACTTTTATTTTTACTTTACTTTCCATACTGGATATTTGAAAAAGCATTGAAGAGGCATAGGAGAACATCGTGACGACTGGGAAGATAATGGGGAAGAGAGGCAAGGGCAAACAAAGAGAAATGATGCTGGATGGACTAAGACGGTGGCATGGAGGAATATCTCAGCAGATTTGATCCAGAACACCAAAGACCGAGATCTTTGGAGAGACATGAACGCCTACGCCAGCTGGCAAGGCACATGATGATGATGATGATGATGATGATGATGATGATGATGATGATGATGATGATGATGATGATGATGATGAATTTGGTAAGAATACTATAACTGAGTAAACTTGGGTACATGTTTGGATCTCATATGTGAATAAGTATATAGGCATACAAATGTCGAAATGTATAATGAAGAATCGACGTTACTGCACTACGAACAAGTCTATAAGAGCTTGGTCTCTCCCAGCAAAAGTCAAAGGGTGTGAATAATGATTGTTTTTGCACGCTGGGTGGATACATTTCGGAACCGTGCTCATTGCAACCAGTTCCATACTCGATTTCCCGCTCCAACAGCTATGGATTATAAGGTGTTCCCCCTCCAACAGCTATGGATTATAAGGTGTTCACTGAGCTGTGGCGCAATGCCGATTAATATATCAATCAATCAGGTGCCGTCTCCACAATGAAGGTTGGTTGCAATGGATCTCTAACACCGCCTGTCTCTCGCCTTGACTGTACATTCTGCCAGACTGCTGTTCGTCCATCTCTTGATGCTATATGTTAGTGTGCTTATTAGTGTCCTGGCCTGCCAAATGGTAGCAAGATTTGTTCCGACCAGTGCGGCTTTGGATCTAGAATGCCTTGTTACACAGGGAGCGGATAATTTTCATAATATTATGGTGATTGCAATGATGGGAATTAGGCGAGGGCGGGAGATTGTTACTGTTCTTATTTACACCGTCAATAAAAATAAATATAGTGACGTTTCGGAAGAGTACTGTGATTTTTTTAAAGCTATTGTAATTCCCCCATCCCCCTAATTAATTTTTAAAAATCCGCCTCGATGTGAATTCTATGTCAAGTGGAGTCAGCAGTTTCACACACCTAGGGTGGTATTTACCAGTAGTTTACCTTCAGTTTGCTCTGATGTTGACAAGGGGGTGGCGCGAAATGCAACATGTACATGTGTTTCAGCTCACGCTCATGTGTATTGTAGCTCACTAAATAACATCTTTGGGAGTCTCTGTGGTGAGGTGGTTAGCATTGTACCTCGAGCTCTGAAGGTCGTGGGTTTGTTCCCCGGACTCTGTAATTCATACCACGAGTGCAATTTTTACAGACTTCCGTGGATCTTACCTCGAGCTACGGTGTTCATGATTAGTGTGATGCTCTCGACAAATGGACTGCCGCTCTGCGGAGAAAGGCCGGGCCAACTGACGTAAAACCCAATGCAATGAACTTGACCCCCTAGACCAGTGGTTCTCAACCTTTTTTGCCCGTTCCCCCCTTCACCATATTTTCAGAACGTCATTCTCCCCCCCCCCCTCCTTTAATATTTCCTACCTAAAAATCCTCCCCACCCCTACACAGTATACGTAAAAATGGAAGGTAAATATGTTAAAACATAAACGTGATTTATGGGTCTACTTACTTTATAAAATGAATTTTAGAAGGATGAGACGTGCATAACTGTAAAGTATGAAGGGAAAAGCAATATCAAGTAATCGGTTCTTGTATTAACGCGATCTTGAAATGATCTTCATTCCCCCCTCCCCTGGAAACCCTAAAATTCCCCCTTGGGGGGGGGGGGGGGAATTCCCCACCGGTTGAGAACCACTGCCCTAGACATTAGTGTATCTTTGACAAGACGCTAATCCGTCCGATGACCGAAGACTAGCAAGAGAGATGAGTGTAGTCAGTAACCCACGTCTGGACTGTTCGTTTCAGCTTTACAGAACCAGAACTGACCAAGTTCCTACTTCCCACCTCCAAATGGTGATCCAGTAAACACGCCACACCAAAGCAGTCTGTCCGAGAAATTTCAGCTCGAAGAAGGAAGGCAAACGCAATGCGTATTATTTACGCCGGAGTTAGATCCGTCGGCCGAAACGCACAAATACCGCAGTTCGTTGTAACCGGATTTAACGCAGCTACCTACCTTCTTGTTATGACGAACGAGAAAGAAGTAATATTGTTGTTTACGAAAGCCCAGTGGCAGTCCTGTTATATGTATATCGTGCGATACTGGCCTAGACCGTCGCACTGAAACAAATCAATACAGTGGTTTTCGGAAAATACCCCCATCCTACCACCATCACCTCTCTCTCTCTCTCTCTCTCTCTCTCTCTCTCTCTTTCTCTCTCTCTCTCTCTCTCTCTCTCTCTCTCTCTCTCTCTTACTCTCTCCCTCTGTCCATATCACATTCGGATAAATACTCCCACCTCACAATATACTTAGGTTGAATGTGTACATGTGTGAGAGAGCATGGAGGCTGTAACACGTACTTTTGCAAAACGTCGCTATAGTTAAATGTTTCATTGTCACTGCCTTGATCAGTAACGTAATGGACGTGCCCCTGTAAAAAGTAACGTAGCCCGATCTATCTGAAAGAAAGGTTTTAAATGTGGGATTTAAAGGCGAGAGTTCGACTTCATTGCATGGGGCTTCATCCCATATAGTTCGGCCTCTTTCCGCTGGGAGGCCTATCAAAAGCCTCGCACAAAGCACAAACTCTCTAGCTTCAACAACTCCCAGGGGTCTCCGAAGAATCTGCATTGGTGAACCGAATGGCGGAACCCGGAATCGAACCCTCAACCTTCAAAGCACGAGGCAGACGCCTTAACCACGTCGTCACGGAGATCTCCTGAAGGAGCTACGAGGACAGAAAACCAGAAAGTTCAGATGCTCGCATTCCAATCAACAAGTGTGTCTACCTGACAACAGCCCCTGCTCGTGCACTTGCAACCTCTCTTTCGCCGCACCCAACTGTTCCTACAAAGCAAGGGTGCGCGCCTCTTGACGGGCCCGTCCATATTTACGGCTTGCATCAAGCCTGTAGCACGTGCACGCGTTATGCGCAGATAAACCGATAAGATCGCGAGCACTGGCATTTTATAATGCGTCTACGAAAAAACAAGTTGCTGGGAGTATAAACATGACCAACAAGTGGTATTCCACCCCGGATGGAGGAACACGCGGAAATGAATCAATCTAATCGTCTATGAGCCCAGACTGACACCCAGTGAATTCCAGTGGTAACGTTTTCGAACTCATGCACTACACCGTGGCAATGATTGTTGCTTTTCCTACGATACAAAGGGGGTGGTTAAAAGTAAGGGGCACACCTATAACTGGAGAAGAGAGTGTTTGAATTAGGGAGTCGATTTATATAAATGAGAACGTAACCCAAAAGTGCTACACTCCCTTCTAATCCCGGGGTAATGGAGCAGTCTTCTAGCCTTATCTGATAACGGTGGAAAAACAGAACTTAACGTGCACCTGCGACTTATTCTGCATCTCATCTCCCAATAGATCATCTCATAGGTCGTCAACCAGCTCACCCCAAGCCCCGTGTACACGTATTAATGATTGGTTTAATTCTGCAAGGAAACTGTGTTGCATATTTCAGCCAAAATAGGATTCATCTATCCACTTCATTTGATATATAGCTCCGCAGTACGCTCCTGGCGAGATGTAGCGAAATATGGAGGGAACCTATTGTTCGTGGCTTCTCTGATTAAATTAACTTAGGAAATACATTGTTTTGAATGTTTGTTATGAGAAGAAATGGATTGGAGAACTTAGTGACAACTGGCAAGATCGAGGAGAACAGACCAAGAGGAAGACCGAGAGGAAAATACCTGGATGGCTTGGCCACATGGCGTGGACAAGACAGGAACACTGAGCTGATCCACGACACTGGTGATCGAGTGAAATGGCGAGTCATGACCGCCCACGCTTCCCGGCATGGCACATGATTGATTGATTGATTGAATATTTGTTGAACAAATCTGTTTGTTGTTGTTGTTTTTCCTCACAAGGAAAATTCGCTTGTTCATTTGCAAGGTTATCCTTTGAACAATGCTTGTTTAACAACCATGGTGTACTTTCGAGATGTGCGTTACATAGAAGTTAGGTTATTCGCCTTACATTTCGTGGTACACATGTTCTATCCATGGGTAATGCTCGGGGTTTTTTGTCGACCGGAGGTGAAATAAAATTCTCGCTTGTGCACG
>JACEFZ010009183.1:110000-192500 GCA_014155875.1 Cepaea nemoralis
AAGCACTTCTAAAGGTTCCTTTCCGTGTGCTGTGTAGGCGGTTGTTTACAAACATCAAACCGTGTTATAAAATCTGCACCATATCATCCGGGGAATCGGGACGAGGCGTCAGTTAAAACGTGCCTCCGCGATTTTTATGTCATACTTTCAAGGAAATTTAAAACATCTTAGTTACTTCATGTCAGTTCCAATTTAGACATGTGACAAATGTGTCATATGAGCCCATGCATGAATGACATCCGGCATCAGATTTCATGCAAGCGACCAGACATGTCTATGAACCCACTGAGATCTACCCTTCACATCTACCACACAGCAAGCGGAATAATCAAGTTTGTAGACTCCAAATGCTACGACCCAATTCACTCGCGTAACAAATGTAATAGAAACATGAGCTGCAACCAGAAGCAGTACACAGTGCATAGAAAATAGAAAACCGAGAAACACCTGCGACGCAACTCTATAGACTGCAACACATTACTTGCACAATGGGGATTGATCAAGTTCGGAAGAACCCAAGACCATCAAAGTTATATATTATAAACATGTTAGGCACTGATTCGTATTTACGAAGGAGTGGGCCGAAGCCAAGAGTAAATTTGAAATAAGAGAATACGCAACAACAAAAGAATGTCACAAACACACAGGTCACGGATCCTTGAGGTAGTGGTGCGATCACTAATCATCTTGGTTTATGGCAAAATAACTTCAGTGAAACAGTATACACGTTGCGCTGGTTATACATCCCTCCTAGACAACATTGCAGCTACAGACTAATTTCAAGCGAACGAAAGAAAAAGAAGCTGGACATTGTCACAAGTTGACGGAAAAAACTGCTGCACCCGTCTACATTTCAAAAATTTAAAAAGCCACCCAGGACAGGATAACTGTAGTATCCTTGAATAGGAGATTGCAGCGCATAGTAGTTGCCCAGCCCTTGGAAATACTAGAAAGGTTAGGATGTTTTCATCAAGGCACCCTTCATAGTTAGTCATGTCCTTCACAGAACGTGGAAACAACTTTAGTATTTTTAGTTGTTTTTGATTTACTGGGCATTTTTTTTTTTTTTGCGTTCAGTAGTTTGCCACTGCTTTCTAAATGATCATCGCTTAAAACATCCAAAATTTAAAAAAAAAAAATGGTCAGCTTCCAAATCATCTGAGGTGATTTCGAGCCCTCAACTCCTTTTATCGGTGAATTATAAAGCGCGTTAACTGCCCCTACACAACAGCGCAAAACAGACCTAAGTGGATCAAATATAATGGTTAACTTAAACTGAGTATTGATGCTTCCATCTTGGCAGCTCTAGGTGGAATATTACTATGGTTAGCTTACACTGGGCGGTGATGCCTCCATCATGGCACCCATTAGGTGCGACAGCCGGGCATATTGATGGTGTTAGAGACAGAGGACTACAAAAATAGATCATGCTGCATGATATGGCAGAGTGGACGAAAAACGATCAGCGATCTAGCTCATCAAAGAACACAGAAGATATCGAGCTCAGCAAGGACACAGAAGAGATATGGCTGTGGACCTTACGTTGTGTGACATGTTTGATTGAGTTGCCAGAGGACCTAGTTTGTAGTGTTCTCTGGAGATATATCTTGAATAATAAATAACAAGATAAAGGATATGATTTTGCCCGTTTTGTCTAGAGGTCACTCAAATGAGCTAATCATTCCCGCAATAGCCTTTTTGGAGAACATTTTTCTTTGGCTCAACCCCCACTGTGAGACTACTATGTATCTACACAGAAATTTATAAAAGAAGTAACTAGTTCACCCAAGGCCAGAGAAGATCTGAACTATTAGCGCCTGTACAACTGAGGATCCCTCTCACTCATTATACTGTTGACAGTGTGCTGTTCGTCTGTCACATAGATCTACTCCTATATATTTTGTCAGTATGACCTATATCAGTTCAAGTAGTCCTTCAATTTTTACAGACAAACAAACTTTAACAATAACTGTACATTACATCTGTTAGACAGGACATCTACATGACAGTTTCTTGACAAAAGTGGAACATACATTCACAAGGAATTGTTTACACCACAAGTGTACAAGATAGACATCATGAGATACCTGACAACATCTATACAGGACTTTTCACAATATGTATAACCAACCACAGCACTTAAGACAGTCACCAGAGACAACACTTGACAGCAACTGTACAAGAAATTCACTGGGGACATGTACTTGAACACTGGTTCATTGAATACACAATTTATTGAGTTGATGGTAAGTAGAGTGGTGACCATTGCCTCATCTCCTGTCATGTCAACATTTCAATGATTGCATAGAAAATGCATAAAATATGTCACACATGAAGGTTGATAAACAAGATACAACACTTCTTATTTACTCCACCACCCAATAACTACTCCACTCCTCCTCTCCTCTCTAATCACCACTACACAATTGACTTTTATCCTTTCCTCTACTGTTACTGAGGGCAAAGCCAGGTAAGCCATAACCTGGGGCAAGCATAGGGACCTTCTGCTCCACTGGTCTGTTTAATCCTTTTAGCACCTATGATGGGTGTTGGACAGCTCAGGTTGCAGTTTTCCCCCATGATGATTTTCCAAGTCTGACTAATTATCCCCTACTGTCACAGTTTGAAGAAAAGCTACAGCCTTGTCTTTCACTGGTGAGTTGACTGTTTATGAAGTTGAGACTTAGGATGTTGTTCTCCTTTTCCTGTAGAGGAAGATCTAAGATACAAACAGGTCCCAGTCTTCTTCCTTCTCCTCAGTCTATCTCACGTACTTACATACAAGTCTTCATTCTGAAACCACTGTGTGAGCACCAGGCTGGAGATTAACTAAGATAAGTCCTAGCTAAACAATCCATTGCACCAGTCATTTCACAAGTTGTCCTGAATGGGGTTAACAACCAGACTTGTTGTTTTCATTCTCAGATGACATTTGATTAATGATCACTGTACTTCTTATTATTGAAGTCTTCAGAACTGTTTTTCTCTCTTTCTTTTATATCCAGCTGTTTGAGAGCTGAGCTGAAAGTCTCTAGGAAATTCCCATATTGTGGGTTCTAGAAGATTTCACTTGTAGAGAGTTGGTTCTGGATTCTGGGACTACTGGTTAGTTTTCCCAGATGATATATGGATGGCCTCTCCACCATACTGTTCTCTGTTGATATATAAAATGGCACAACATCTCTTTACATATGTTAAAAGATAATGTTAGTATACATCAACAGACACAGATTGGGGATGGGGAGGAAAAGGATGGGTGTGGTCCAAACACACCTCTCCTAGTTTGATGATGCAGTGTATTTCACTCTGATGTACTGTGGTAATCACAAGACCATATGTTGAGACAGGGGTAGCTTAACACAATTACAAGCATTTATGTGGTCTGAGTTCCACCATGCTTGAACCACAGTAGACCTGGGCACAAGGAGGACCAGACACAGTACAGCAATCATTGTGACATAGCAACATGGGACAGGCATTGTGAAGGGAAATGGAAAATAGGCATTTACAACTGCAATATGCATTATGTATTAACTAATGGCATTTACCAAATTAGCATACCAGACATCCATTCCTATGGCTGTGATGTTGGTGCATGACTGACCTATTCCATATTCACACAGCAATGCCAGACCTCACCCCTTTTCTCAGACAGACCTGACTCACAGGTACATCATCTTTATCATCATCACGTGCTCTTTCCCCACTGAGTAATGTTCATGCCTACTACAGTAGGTAACAGAAGCTCAATTGCATACACAATTGTTCACATATGCACCAAGCACATATGTGGAAAACATGTTTAGTCCTTGTAAGTTTGCATGAGCCCTACATTATATTCAGCCAACTGAGACACAGGTTCACACACCTATGGTTCTCTGAGGAACTAGTTTATATGAACCATCCAACAGTAGAGGTAATAGTGTAATACTTCAGGGAGAAATTGTATTAATTCTCCTGAGCATATATCTACCAGGCATCACATGGACTTTACAGATGGATATTTGAAGCATCTTTCTTTCTACTAATGTGAGAGGCTATTTATTAAATCACCAACTCACTCACTCCATCATTCTCTGCGTTTTACAAAGGAACTTGTACATGTTTACACCACTTATTCTAATTCAAACTGCCATTTGTTAACTCGCACGAGAGCAAAGGTACAGTTGATTTAAGAATAAGTCATCCTAGGCATGTAGAATGCACTAGGGGTCTGGGTTTGCGAATCTGCATGAGTGTACTACATTCCTCAAGCATACACAACCAGTCACAACAAGGGATTGATATGCACTTGGAGTATACAGCGTGAAAGACGTGTCAAGGTTGAAGAAGCAATATTCAGAATTCTGGCGCACAGAAGTTAGGTTTTCCACTTTCACATTTTATTCATAAAATACTCTTATATTCTTCTCATTCGTTTATCAGGCACAACTACAACATTAAAGTATGTTTTAAAGTGGTACCTGTTGTCCAGAGAACAATATTATTGAATCTTTAAGGGCATTGTTGGGTCATCACATCACACTAGCGACCGCTCCTGGTGAGATCCCCGCTCAAACTAATTAGATTTTAAAATATGGCCCAGGAATAGCGTGGGCTCATTACTTATGAACCAATCAAAAGACAAGTGCATACCGCCGCATCCCCCAACTCGTTCTAGAACATTCGATCCAAGAATAGCCCTTATATTTGGGATGGTCCCTGTTAAGACTTAAAGTATATTTATGAAATGTGTCGGACTGGAAATGGGGATTCTGTTCCATCATGCTACACGTTGCCCGGCTTGGAATATCAGTTGCTGAGAAAACTCTCAAGCCTTTCAAATAACATCAGAAATAGATTCAAAGGTATGCACTGGGGATAAGGAAAATAAGTAGAGGGCGCTGCTGAGAACAAACTTAAAATGTGTATTCAATCAAGGGTATGTATGAACCTGTCAACTCTACAGTAGGGCAATAACTTACTGGAGGAACAGAGGTATTGCGACGCTCGACCAAAGACATCCTAACATCGAAAACAACGTCTCACGTAGTGAATTTGAATAACGAAGAAACAAACAATAGATTGCGCAATTTATTGCGTCATATTTCGCTGCATCTCGTCTGGTGCACACTGCAGAATTCACACACCAAAAACTAAAGTAATGAGCTAAATCCCTCAAGCTGAAATATACAACACATATATTCAAACATTAATTTAAATTGTCTACCATTGTAATTTTAAACAGGCCACCATGATTTTTGGTTGTTGTTTTTTTATTTTAGCTTCCATAAAAAAGTAGGCTTTTCGATATGAATCGCAATGGCTTCTGCCACCTTTAGTACTAAAATTAGCTTATGAGAGTATGGAGCCGGTCGCTCAGAAAGTCGTGGCGTGCTGATGAGCGTAATCTAGCCTAGGAATCAACATACAGCTGAAAGATGCTGGTGTTGACCGCAATATCCTGAAACAGGATGGAAACGCGGGAAAAAAAAAAAAAAAAATAGTCACCCTACTTAGCCAACTGAACCCACACTAAGCTTCAACCTTATTAAGATGAATGATTAGTCTAGCTAATGATGGCGGCATTTCGGGTTTTTAATTCGTCGGGTTTGTAGTTCGCTCAGAAAGCAATGGCAAACTGCTTAGCGTAATCTTGCCTAGTACATCAACAGCAGCTGAAAGAAGGTGGTGTTGACTGCAACGTCCTGTAAGGGATATGCAACATTTTTTTTTAAAAGTTCGTCATGCCCCTAGCATATATGTACTTTTAGTAAGGTGTCATCGGCATGTGGCGGTTTGAATCTGGTGTGCCTAAAGCCTCTGGGGTTTCTGTTCTCCTAAGTATACTCTGATCTGTACTTCTTTCTTTATAACCTACAAATGCATAACATTACCTGTAACTTCATTTCTTGTGCTATCGCTGCAGACGAATGCCGAATCGCCTGTTCTAATAGTGATATAGTTGTTCTTATATTCAGTTTGAGATTATAAATATGGAGTTTCACAACTATTTCGCAATCTATTCCAACGGCCTCTGTGATTACCCAGCAAGTGATACGTCTGTGTCTTACACATAATAAACAGGAATCAACAAATAATATACCTTTTTGATTAGTTGAGTTGAGTTGCGTTAAGAACCGACATCACTGCACTCAGGACATTCCCATACGTGCTCAGTCTACTCGTTCTTTTAATGTTCGTATTATACCAGGCCCAGCATAACGGTCTCATGTGTTTATATGTTTTATTAGTGTACACTTCTGAAACCCGTAGTGCTATAAAAACTGCCTTGTACAAACTGTCCATATTCATCAGCTGTGGGCTCAAGTGAATGGCAGACCTGGCAAATGATGCCCCCTATTTTATGGGTGTCTGGTTAAAGGTAAGTCGAAGAACGCGCGCGCGCGCGCGCGTGCGTGTGTGTGTGTGTGTTATGTGCGTGCGTGCGTGCGCGCGCCCATAAAACAAGGATACATAAAACAGGAAAAAGATTTAACGTGTTGTACAGCTCCCTACATTTTATTTGCTGCTTCTGTTTGTTATTTCTAGGTATGGGGTTAATAAAAATCAGATTTTGTTTACACAGGCAAACTAATACCTGCAGTGCTTCCTTCGCCCAATAACCCCTGACCCACTTCTTCTTTGGTTCTTGACATTCCTAGTGTATTATAGGTTCACAACCACGCAAGCCAAGTCATTTGTAGGCCAGTTCATGGTTACTTGAATGATGTCTGATTTTGTTATATGATGCCAGTGATTAAAAACTCCGCCACGGAGCAAGCACGACTGGGGGATTCTGATCGTCAGAATTGGTTCCCCCTTCCCCGAATGTTTCGGCTCTTCTACCTTCTTGACACTCTCGGGGGGGGGGGGGGGGGGGGGGGGGGGGGGGGGGGGACGACGACGGGACGGACAGTTATGATGCCAGATAACTAGTCTCAAATCAACCCTCTTTAGTCGCATTTTACGGCATGCTCAGGCGGTATGCAGTGTAACTATTATTCACCCACCCTTTGGGGCTCCTGTAACACATGTGCAACTTCCTATCTCATGAGAGATAATAAACCTGAGTACATAATGAAATGGGTAATGAAAAAATAGTGCAGCTGAAGATCTGAATGAGGAATGGGGAACAAGTTGAGAAGTAGGTTAATGTGCTATGGTTATTACAGCAGTTACATGTATTTTTCCCTGTCACCGTTGGAGAGGACCATATACTCATTTGCCAATCCCTGAGTAGGCTATTAGATCTGCCCCAACCTGAAAACGTTTACTACAGTGAGGATAGAGGAGTGATGACTGTCCATTAGTTGAGAATGGCGCATGATTATCGTCTGAAACTCCTCAAAGGCCACAGTGTCAGTAGAGATATGACTATGCCAGGGTGAGCAGCAATTTTCTCCGAGGTATCAAAGCCAGAATTTCATAGTTAATTAGTGATGTACGAAACATGGAGATAGACAAAAGTTATGAACATTTTAAGGCATCGAAATAATACAATAAATTGGTTTAAAGACACTGATTTGCACAATCAAAAGACGAAAGGGGTGAAGTTTATACACGTAACAACATGAAAATCAACATAACAGAGCATGACATTAAAAGCAAGAACAGCAGTGGAGCTGTGAATGCCTAGCATGCAACTTTAAACAGAAGCAGAAGGCATACACGAGACAGACTTGCCTAATAATGGACGTTAATTGTTATATTCAATGCCCTATTACAAGTGCCAACCAACAGATAATCTTGGGTCGTTCAATGCGCGAGTTCAGTAAATGTCGATAGATATTCATGGGCCAGTTCAGTGTCCGGCACGCTCTGCTGGAGTCGGGCGTGTGACGAATGGTGTGCTAAGAGGGCCACTTTTGATCAGCAGAACTGGCGCTGTGGAATGAACCAAAATCCAGGTTATGGTGCCAAACGCTGACGCTCATCACACACCACAAAAGGTGTTAGTTGATATGGACAGCTGGACTGTGGCTATGTAAGTCGAAGTCGCCCTGGAGTGTGTAACAATTCACCTGCCTAATCAACCAGTCCTGAAATTGGATGGGTTAGAGCAGTGGTTCTCAACCGGGTTGGGAATCCCGGGGGGGGGGGGGGGGGGGGGAATTCGGGTTTCCAGGCGGGGGTGGATAAGATTTCGAGATCGCGTTAATACAAGAACCGATTACTTGATATTGTTTTTCCAACCATACATTACAGTTATGTACTTCTCGCCCTTCTGAAATTCGCTTTATAACGTAAGTAGACCAGCAAATCACGTTTTATGTAGACCTAAAGACTTGTTTTAGTATGTGTTATTAAATTTAGCTTCCATTTTTTTACTATACTGTGTCGGGGCGGGGGGAGGGGAGGGAGGGAGAGAGAGAGAGAGAGAGAGAGAGAGAGAGAGAGAGAGAGAGAGAGAGAGAGAGAGAGAGAGAGATTTATAGGGAGGAAATACGAAAGGGGGGGGGGAATGATATTCTGAATATATGGTGAAGGGGTGCATAGGCAAAAATAAGGTTGAGAGCCACTGGATTAGAGCGTAGGGCCTATACCAGGCCGTCTCGGTAATCGGTCACTCGTAAGGACAAAGCCGAGACGAGTAGGAGGACCGTCGGGGTGAGCGTGGAAGCCTGCAGGGTGATCCTGGGTGCAGCCGTCCCGGGTGCTGATCTTAACTATCTATTTCTCCTGACTTAAATGTGTAAACTTTCATTAATTTCATTTTCTCTTGCAATTAAAACAAATGCCATTATTATTACTACTACCAAAAAAAAAAAAAAAAGACAGAATATTGTAGAAAAGGGAGGGAAATCGGCAAATTGAATCCGTAACTTCAGGTAAAGGATTTGCTCTGAGTGCTGGATCAGTCGAGTCGGCGTACGAAGCTGGACTGGGGAGGACTCGGGCTGGGCGAGGCCGCTACCGCTAGTCGGCGGGTCGGCTGAGCTCGGAATGTGGTTGCCTGATTCAATGTTCACTGAAAAGGAAACTCTATTTGAAGTCCAACTACACTTACCAAATAAACGATATTCAAAACTCCACTTATGTAAATATAAGCATGCAATAAATGATATTCATCACCATCATCAAGTGCTTTTCCAATCATGCTTCCCCACAGCTTGCGATCTCTACCATGTTTCAATTCGTGTGCTGACTCCCTTCCGAGCCGTGATACAAGACGCAAGCATTTTATCTAGCTGACTTGCCCTATCCACAAATCTTTACGGTGTCAAAACATGTTCCAGTTTTTGTCCCCCCTCAAAATGTCCTGATAACTCATTTTGGCTGTCCAAGGAATAATCAGTATTCTTCTATAATACCACATTTTTTAAGGTTGCTATGGATTGTTTTTCGCTTCTTTACCAATTACAGCTGCGGACGATTTGGCAGCAGACCGCCTTGCGTTGTATGTTCATGTATGAGTTCCGGTCGTTCAAAAAGCAATGGCAAACTACTTAACGTAAACTTGCCAAGAAGTAAAAACAGCCTTAAAATGCTGGGGCTTATTGCTATGTCCTGTAAAGGATAAGCAACTAACTTTTTTTAAAACTAATTCTATTCATCACTTTATTTATCGCACCCAACAAAAATATAGCCATCACTCCACTTAACCCATGATTAGACAACAATACTTTCCCACGGTTTCAATTGTTGACCTCGTATTTCACAATCGTGTAGGAAGCTGCATTGATCTGTGAACAGCTTTACCATACAAGCAGGTCAGTGACCTGTCTTCCTATCACCCACCTAGCAACAACGTGCAACACACCGATAATCAATATCCCAGACCATCACATGATACGAAGCCTCGTGCTATTGCCGGACGTCAAGAGAGCGGCAGTATCAAGCATATCCATGATTACTGGGAGTCTCCCTTACCAGGTAGTTAAGTCTCCTGCTTTGCGTTCTAAAGGTCGTGGGTTAAATCCTCTAACTGCGTCGTTCACAATACAATTGTAATTTTTCCAGAGATTCTTGTGTGTGTGTGTGTGTGTGTGTGTGTGTGTGTGTGTGTGTGTGTCATCGTTATGTTATAAATGTTATAAAGCAACGATTTTATCAACATCTCCCTGCTTCTAAACAGCACAGATGTTACAAAGCGACGATTTCATCAAATACATCCCCGATTCTAAAACGCATCGATATTACACAGCAACGGTTTTATCTAACACTCCTGTGATTCTAAAAAGCATCGACGATTAAACAAACAAACAAACAAAACTACCGTATCAGGAACCTGCTAATGGTAAGTGACACGTTGGGGCCATGACATTGCACAGGTCTGCGTGCACGCAGAGTAAGATGTTCCAGTATTCTTACGCGCGATAGGTCAACATTTTAGTCTAACTGTCCCTTACCTCGGCATGAGCACACCGGATGTTTAAGAACACTCGTTCTTATCCACTTGGCCATGCTGACCTACGAATAGCCATTATGAAAAATATCAACATGTCCATTACTTTCGAAACGGAGCCGTGACAGCGTAGCGGCTAGGTGCTCGCCTGTTATCCCGCTGATTATGGGTTCCATTTGCATATTGGCGGGTTCGAACTTTTACAAGTGACCTGGGCTCCCGGCTCGACACAGCCTAAAATGGTGTCAGTTGATGTCTCGGGAAGTGAAAGCTGACGGTGTGGTACTGACCACATCACCTACCGAGTGCTGATTGGTCTGTAAAAATGAGTTGAGTTGAGCTAAGAACCGACATCACTGTACTCAGGACATTCCCATACGCGCTGGGTCCCCTCGTTCAACAGCCAGCGAAGAGTCACACTACCAATCATTCCCACCGCTATTTGATTGAAAGTTCTCCTGTTCTTCCCTCTCAGCTTTGAGATTCCTCCAGAACCACTGCCAACGCCCCGCAATCTCATCCTTTCCACATACGGGTTCACAATCTGTCCCTCCACCTGGTCCCACAGGCGCACGACCACCTCTCCCCTGTCCATGGGCAATCTACCACCAAGAGGTGCACTCCCTGCCAGCCTATTAGCCTGTCCATCCCCCCTCCACTTTTACACACAGTGTTGCCATTTTAGTACTCTTCGCGCTAAATTTAGTGCTTTTTCAAGTCAGTTAGTGCGAAAAAAATGTTGGTGCTTTTGGTGCTTTTTTGGGGTGGGTAAAAAAATTACTTTAAAATTCATTTTGGGAATACTAAAAAGCCGAATTTGAACTGAAGCAAGGGAATAAAACAGTCTTAGTATGTTACCGCGCAATATTCAACTAATTTAACTCCCTTTAATACGATTTAGCTGAAAGCGAACGCCATCTTGAAGACAAGTCCAAACGTCAATACATTAGCTTGTAATCGAGTTCATAATTTTGTGGTGTCTACATTATCCTTTCATTTAAGCTTATTTGTGTTTCACCATGAGCAAGAAATATTGTCAACATTTCAGAGAACAGTGGCTCAGTGACACGAGATTTCAAAAATGGTTGTTAAAAGTAGAAGGGGATAATACTAAGTGTTTTTGCAAATATTGCAAATATTCCATTGCAGCCAGGTTAAATGATACTGAGAGGCACAAGAATACAACGAAACATCAGAAAGCCGAACAACCATTCAGTACACAAAGGCAAACAACAATTGCATTTGACAAACTGAAAGATGATGTCAAAGAAACAGAAGGATGCATGAGTTTGTTCATAGCTGGCCATTGTTCGCTTCGCGTTGTTGTCCATTTAAGTGAACTCTGCAAGGTACTACTTTGGTGACAGCAAAGGTTGCAAGAACTTTAAGCTTAGGAGAACTAAGTGCAGAGCAGTTATTTCAAATGTACTTGCACCATATTTCACAACAGACTTGACAGCTGATATTGGCAAAAGTAAATACAGCTTATTGATTGATGAGAGCAATGACATTTCTGAAATTAAGCTACTTGGATTAGCTATTAGGTACTATTCAGAGACAAGAAAGCAGTTTGTGGTTACTTACTTAGATTTAGTTGAAGTGAGTGACTGCAACACACAGGCAATATCCAATGCTTTGAAAGATTGTTTAAACAAGAATGGACTCGAGTTGCAAAGACTAGTTGCACTCGGCAATGACATTGCGTCTGTCATGACAGGTGTAAACAATGGAGTAAATACAAAATTAAAATCCGAAGTTCCTCATCTGGTACTAATTAGGTGTGTATGTCATTCCCTTCAGCTGGCAGTGTCACAGGCTGCAGCTGCTTGTCTGCCCAGGAACAAAGAGTTCATGGTTAGAGAAACATATAACTGGTTTTCTCACTCAAGTCTTCGTCAAGCAAAGTACAGGGAGCTTTTTGCTTCAATAAATGATGGACAACATCCGCTGAAGATTGTTCAATGAAGCCAGACACGATGGATGTCCATTCAATCTGCCATTGTCAGAATATTGCAGCAGTGGGTCGAGCTCAGAACTCACTTTGATGTAGCAAGACTCAACGAGCGCTGTTATACAGCAGAACTTCTACATTCTATGTTTAGCGACATGAAAAACTATGTGTATCTCATATTTCTCAAGCATATTCTCGGAGAAGTTCAAAATGTGAATAAGAAATTCGAAGCAGATATACAGGATCCAACAAAACTACTCAGCTACTTTATAACATTCTGAATGAATACCACCAGTGCTTGTTTTAGCGATTTCCCAACAAATAGTATTGCAATTTTGTGCTTTTTTGGCTCGAAAGTAGTTCTGATTGGGATTTGGTGGATCTGGAATAAACTTCATTATAATATGAAGTGATAATAATAAATTATACTGTGCTACCTTGTTATATTTGTAATAAAAACAGTTGGTGCTTTTTTTTTTGGTGCTTCCTAAAAAATTTTGGTGCCTTTGAGTGCTTTTTTGGGTCGATTTTGGTACTTTTTCATCAAAGGGAGATGGCAGCACTGTTTACACCGCACTCCTGCACGGCCAGGGCAAAAAATCCATACAATTCTCACAATCCTTGACCCCCGAAGAGAGGTGAGCCATTCCACACGAAACCTATACAAACACAAGTTTTCACCATAAGTCCAGGGTGTGTAAAAGGATCCTTAATTTAACTGATTACTTTCAAACAACTTGCCAAGACATCAACAGCAGCAAAAAATGCTGGTGTTGACTGCAAACGTCCTGTAAAGGATATACAACCAACTTTTTAACTTTCAAACAGGCAAAATACATCTTGTATAAAACATACACAGGAGTGGCAACTGGGAAAGCCAGATTTATTTAGTATGCATTGACCAAACGTAAAAAGTAAGACAACGTGTTACGCGACTGTGAGTATTTTAGGTAAGAAGGAATTACACATCAGGCTATATACTTGGTTCTAAGAGTGTCTAAACCTGATATATTTAATGTTTAATAAACATTAGTTTACATTCTTCTCTCTCTCTCTCTCTCTCTCTCTCTCTCTCTCTCTCTCTCTCTCTCTCTCTCTCTCTCTCTCTCACACACACACACACACACACACACACACACACACACACTATCCATTCGTCTGAAAAGCAGCAGCAGTAATAAGTGTAGCAATTGCAACAACAGTAGTAGCTGTCTAAGCAGTAATGTACTTCAAGTGAGAATATAACACCAGCACTATTACAGTCATCAGCAAGGATGAACTAAAGCCACTGTACAAGTAATTACCGCTACCCAAACGGCGCTAGGCTCTTATCAAACGAACAAAACAAAACCCGTCATCCTTTGAGGGAGAAAAAAAACTCTATCTCCCGACCTTTGCCCCCCAAAACAATGTTGAACAAACCCCTAGTTTGAAAAGTACAAAGCGGCCTGTGTGCCGCATACCTCACTTCAACAACTAGCGAACAGAGCTGCACAGAGCATATTATAATATTGTATAAATGGGTCACAACAAATTGTACGCATCCGTCAGATATGCACGATGAATAATCAGAAGTGTGGAGCAGAAATGGCTTAACTTGTGTCCAATACATGGTACGTCTGAACAAGGCCTTCACATTGTCAAAGTAGACAGTCAACTTTTGTAAAGAGAACATGCACGGTTTCATATAGGCGCGCGCGCACCTAAACATAGACACACACGTAATAAGACTGACTGCATGTACAGGCTTTAAAGGTAACATGATACTGTCGACAGTGGAGTTCAGCAGATTTACGTTATGCACGCTGTTTATTTTGTGTTAATACTTCACACAATGAAGTGCGATATTTTAAACATGTTATGTGTACAATAGGAATCAGTGTGGCCGTGGGACTTATTACGCTTGCTATAAACTTGCTCTTAAACATCAATCGTGAAAAATAGTGGGTTAAAGTATCGGAAGACATCTCGGACTGGCACAATGTAACAATAACAATGGATCGTGAGTGCATAGAATGGGCGGCGGGCCGCACAGAGTTTCAGGTGCAACAACTGATCCAGAGTAAGCACACATCAAGGTGACATAGTGATCTACACCACTGGATGAGTGGGGTTTCATTGCGAAGGCTAATGGACTGGACGATTATTGAAAAAGGAGTCTAGCATATGAGACTACGACCGCCAGCATAAGAATAGAGGTGGAGGCAGTAATAGCGGCATTCCATCAGTTAGAGGAGATAACTTCAGTACACACAGTATTCATTAAAGACTCACGGAGTATGCTTAGTAAGGGGATGAAAGGAATGTTTCGTGTGAAATGGCTCACCTCGCTTCAGAGGTCACAGATTGTGAGAACTGTATGGTTTCTCTGCCCCGGCCATGCGGGAGTGCGGGGGAATGAATAGTCTGATAGGCTGGCAGGGAATGCACCTCTTGGTGGTATATTACCTATGGACAAGGGAGAGGTGGTCGTGCGCCTGAGGAACCAGGTGGAGAAGGCAGGAGAACAGACTGAGAACCCGTATGTGGAAAGGATGAGATTACGGGGATTGGCAAGGGTTCTGGAATAATTCCAAAACTGAGAGGGAAGACTCGGAGAACTTTCAATCAGATGGCGTTGGGAACGATTAGTAGTGTGAATATTTGCTGGCTATTGAACGAGGGGACGGAGCGTGAATGGGAATTTCCTGAGTGCAGTGATGTTGGTTCTTAGCTCAACTAAACTCAACTTCCGGTGCGCTGACGGCAGGGTAGAGGGATCGTTGAGATGGACTACAACGTTGACTTCTCGTTAATAAAGCAATGGCAAACTACTGAACGTGAAATTACCTATAGTATGTTCCGATTTGAATGCCTTCATTCACGATCAATTATTTTGAAAACTGTCTGTTGCATCGTTATGAAATTTTTCCAGCCGTCTTATATTTACCCCCACCCAAGGAATATGTCTTTGATAGGTCCAAACACAACTTACATCATCTAAAGCGGCGACATTCCTTTGATGTTTTGCTGAACAACTATGATTTCTCGCTAACAAAATTAAGTTTACAGTAATTGGAGACCTGCCAATTCAGATGACACACAAAGGCGTATCCGGATTCGTATGGGAGTGTGTGCAATGAAAGAAATAGCTTAAATTCGACAGGGTCGGATGCAGTGCACCGGGTTTTTATCCAATATGGCTAGTTTCTTTCCGCAGCGCGGAAAGCGTCGCACAAAGCACGAACTCCGTAGCTCCAGCGACGACCCTCGGCAGTCTCCGAAAAA
Source organism: Cepaea nemoralis (assembly GCA_014155875.1). Classification (NCBI taxonomy): domain Eukaryota; kingdom Metazoa; phylum Mollusca; class Gastropoda; order Stylommatophora; family Helicidae; genus Cepaea; species Cepaea nemoralis. Next base: position 125,546 of record JACEFZ010009183.1, read on the forward strand.
ATGCACTCGTGAAACGAAGGACGAGGCCCGGAATCGAATATACAACCTTCGGAGCCCGAGTCAGACGGCTTGACCACTTCCCCATGGAGAATCCCGAGAGGGGTGCAATGTGTAATATTAGTAAAGACAGAGAATTTACAGAGGCACGGGGTAAATAATTTGTAAATTAACAGGAAAGTAGAAGGACTATATTTCTTACCTTATTTTTCATTTCCTTCTTGTTTCTTCAGCTGATGCTGATGCTGTAATGTTTAGGGCCTGCAATTCGTCTGAATAGTTGGAGCAAAATATCCCAGTAAGTGTGTACGTAGATTAAGGTCTGCGATCTGCTCAGACCTTAATCTGTGTCGGACGATTCCAGTAGGTTGATGATTGCTCTCGGTTGCATAAAATTCAATCCATCCTTTCTCTAATAGTCCTCTTCCTCTTTCAACACATGGTCCTCACATTTTTTCCAGTAACTTTTATCAATATTTAATAGCGCGGATAGACAGACAGACAGACAGACAGACAGACAGACAGGTAGGTAGGTAGGTAGGTCGGTCGGCCGGCAGGCAGGAGATAGATAGATAGGTAGGTAGGTAGGTAGGTGGGTGGGTGGATGGATGGATGGATGGATGGATGGATCCCCGCCAGAAGCCGGGCCTTGTCAGCTAGTTTATTTATATAATCACGTTTCATGAAAGAACCCCCATTTTTAGACACCTCTGAACAAACACCCCCCCCCCCCCCGAACTTCGCGCTGTTTGTTTCAAAACGGAAATCACGTGAAAATTTTAAAAAATGCGGGGATGTGTCTTGGTGAAGCTGTAATACTGTTAAAATGATGGACGTAATCTCTAAATCGTAAATTATATACCGCACATAAACAAACTTTGAAATCTGCTGTAAAATCTCCAGAACAAAAAAAATGTGTTGGGTGGACATAAGATAAGGTTATATACTAAATCTCATCATTTTCCCTCAGTTGGTTACTGAGATATTGAATTTTATATTGAGGCAACAACAACAACAACAAAAACACTATAGTAAATGAACCCGAGCCAGGGATTGATCGCAACGTCCTGCAAAGAACATGCAACATTGTTGTATGTACAAAATAACTATATGGCATAAATGAACACGGTGGAGTGACACATATGCATGGTCTAAACGACCAGAATAAAACAAGACAATCAAGTATTTGAAGCAATAATTGACACTAGCCGGCTTCGTGGCTTAGAGGTTATGACTTTTCTCCGTAATCTCGTATACTCTCGTCGGTGACGTGATGACGGTGAGAATCAGCAGTGGTTCGAATCGCATCGGTAACTTACGGGGTATGTGAGCCGGCCGCTCAGAAAGCAATGGCAAACTCCATCCATCCATCATGTGCCATGCCGGTAAGCGTGGGCGGTCATGTTCTGCCATCTCACTCGATCACCAGAGTCGTGGATCAGCTCCGTGTTTCTGTCTCGAACATGCCACAAGGCCAAGCCATCCAGGTACTTGCTTCTAGGTCTTCCCCTTGGTCTGTTCCCCTCGATCTTACCAGTTGTCACCAAGTTCTCCAGATCATTTCTTCTCATAACATGCCCAAAAAATTGTGACTGTCTACGTCTAATGTCATTAATCAGTTTACGATCTTCATTTGTTTCTTGAAGAACTTGTTCATTGGTCTTTCTGGCTGTCCATGGTATTCTTTGCATTTTCCTCAGAAACCACATTTCTACAGCCATCAGATGTTTTTCAGCCTGACTGCTCATTGTCCAAGCTTCACATTCATATAAGAGTATAGGTTCTATGTAGCATCTCAACACACTTTTTCTCGTTTCAATTGACATCTTTTTATTGGTCAGTATGTTTTTCATCTTGCTAAAGGCTACTTTTGCCATGGCGATTCTTGTTCTAATTTCTTCAAGGCATCTCCCATCAGATGTTATTACTGTTCCGAGATAATTGTACCTATTCACTTGTTGAAGAATATTCCCATTTACTTGTATATTACATTGTGGTATTTCGTTCTTCTTAGTGACGACCATAATCTGTGTCTTTTTACAATTTAATTCTAACCCTAGTTGTTGACTGTGTATAACAACCGCATCTACTAAATGTTGCAGGTCCTGTTCATTGTCTGCAATCAAGACTGTATCATCTGCATATCTAATGTTATTGATGCATAGTCTCCCAATGTTGATTCCTTCCATATATTCAATATTTCTGAAAATACTTTCACTGTACAGGGAAAAAAGATCTGGAGACATTACACATCTATGTCTCACACCTCTCTTAATAGGCTGATATTGGCTTACTTCATTATCAACTCTTATGGCAGCTTGTTGTTTCCAATATATGTTATTTACAAGTCTAAGGTCTTTTCCATCAATCTGTAGATCCTCAAGCATCCTTATCATGTTGACATGTCTCATTTTATCGAAAGCCTTTGTGTAGTCAATAAAGCAAAGGTGTAGATCTTTGTTTACTTCTATAGAACGTTCGATTGCGGTTCTCAGTATATACACAGCATTTACTGTACCCTTGCCTTTTACAAAGCCACATTGTTCTTCTCCTATTTCAGGTTGTATTTTCCTCCGAACTCTTTGCATGATAACTTTAAGCAAACTCTTCGTGATGTGACTCATTATACTAATTGTTCGATGTCGATCACATTCCAAGGCTCCAGGTTTCTTTGGGATTGCAATAAATACAGAATTACATAACTCCTGTGGTATATTACCAGTATCATATATTGTATTAAGCAGACTGGTAACTTTATCTATTCCATATTCTTCTAAAGCATTAATCATTTATGTTGTGACGCTGTCTGAACCGGGGGTCTTGCCAGATTTCATATGGTTAAGAGCATTCTGAACCTCCATCTTCAAAATTGCTGGTCCTTCATTATTATTTTTAACATCATACTGTTCGTCTCTGTTATCTGGCAAATGGCAAACTACTGAACGTAATCTTGCCATGAAATCAACATACAGCTGAAAGATGCTGGTGTTGACAGCGATGTCCTGTAAAGGATATGCCCCCCCCCCCCAAAAAAAAAAAATTGACACTATATATCCAAGAATGATGACATCTGACGACTACAAAATGATCCGTTCTGTAGGTCTTTGCTTCCTTCAATCGAACGATATACTAATGTTCTCAGTACCCGTAGATCATCTGTTATACCACTGCCTTCTTTAAACCCACATTGTCAGTGAGGATTGCCAGAGGAGATCACAACTCAACACTATAAGAATGTTGCGTGAACTCTGCAGTAAGTACCTGACGAGATGCAGCTAAATATGCCAGGCAATAAATCGTGCAATCTATTGTTTGTGTCTTCGTTATTTAAATTCACTACGGGAAAACATTGTTTTGAATATAAGAATTGCAGACATCAACAATATAAGAATTGCAGGCATCAACAATATAAGAATTGCAGACATCAACACTATCAGAATTGCAGACATCAACAATATCAGAATTGCAGACATCAACAATATCAGAATTGCAGACATCAACAATATAAGAATCGTAGACATCAACAATGTAATAATTGCAGAATTGACTGTAGACAATTAACATGCTCTGCATCATTTAGTAGATGCAGTTATTGTACATTCTGAGCAACAATGGTTAGAACTAAATTGTAAGAAAATAGACATTATGATTGTCTCCAAGACAACACAAAAATACCACAATGTAACATCCAAATAAATGGGAAATCCTTAAAGAAGTGAATCGGTACAACTAATTCAGAACAACCATAGCATATGACGCATGACGCCTCGCGGAGATTGGAACAAGAATCGCTATGGCAAAGGTAACCTTTTGCATAATGAGAAACATACTCGCCAATTAATAGCTGCCAGATGAAAGTGAGAAAAAAAGTATAGACGTGAAACTATATTTTTATGTGCATATGAAACATGAACAATAACCTGAGAAATATGCAGTGGTGGTGGAAATCTTATTTCTGGTTAAAATTCCAAGAATACCAAGAAGGAACAAATGTAAAAGTCTTACAAGAGACAAATGAAACCGTAAATTGAATAGAGAAATTATACGTAGGCAGTCAAGACTTTAGTTTTAGTCGATGGATCAACATTACGGCACACGGTTTAACCCATAAGTGCTCCGTTCTCCTCCTAACTCAAACCTGAGTCTGGAGAAGCTCAGCTCAGTGTACGAACTCCGTAGCACCGGAGAGGATCCTAAATACTTTGGGTAGATATTTAACTCGAAATTTTGCCAGGCAGCACCGTTAGGCTACTCTTTTTCGATTTCCAACTGCCAAGAGATTATTTTACGTGCGCAACAATACACACGGGCGTCCGATCTCACTACCCAGAGACCAGGGGAAATTTTATTATTAGAAGTCCACGTGAAAAACATCCCGGTCCTCACCGGGGCTTGAACCCGGGACCTCCAGCACTCGAGGCGGACACCATACCTCGAGACCACGCACCTTCCCGTGTCAGCCTTGTCAAGACTTTTTGGGCACGTTATGAGGGATAATTAACTTGAAAATTTAGTGACAACTGGCAAATTTGATGGGAAAAGAGCAAGAGGGAGGCAAAGAGAAATTGTCATTCATTATTCAATCTAAGAGTTGTATAGCTTTTTCTTTACAACTAGACAGCTTTGTTGCTCCCCCGTCAGCCGCTCCAATTACCACGTCACATGTTTGAGCCCCTGGAAAGACACGGCTGAGAACCGCTGCAATACTACAAAAGAACTAGGAGTGGGTGCCCGATACAGTACCATTCACTATCCGCTTAGAACTAAGAGGAAATAGACACTAAGTAACTTGAAGTGGACTTCATTTAAAAACCAGTTTTAAGTATATGAGTAAGGTTAAAGGACGCCAACCAATTTTAAACATAAATAGTGTGGGCTGGAAGCCACGGAATAATTTCACAATCTAACATATACATACATACATGAAGGAGTGGGTGATTTCCGAGAATCTTTATGTTTTTGTTTTCAAGACTGCAATCATAATATTACCTGTAGCATGTCCTTTACGCCGTCTCCATGGCAAAGGCGTTGCGGACGCGGTTAGTAATTCCGCTTGCCTACGTTCGAAACACAGCTGCGACCGATTCTGCAGCAGACCGTGTCCCGCTGGGTTTTAACGTGATGGTAGGGGAGCCGGTCTTTCAGAAAGCTATGGCAAACTACTGAACGTAAACTTGCCAAGACATCAACAACAGCAGTGCTGGTGTTGACAGCGATGTCCTGTAAATAGGATATGGGGGAAATAATGTCCTGTGCAGGTAGTTGCGATCCCCAGACTGATTTTCCAAGCAATCGGCAAGATCCATGGGCTGGCCATCTGCAGAGGATGCAGAGCCATCAAGTTTATCAGCTCGTTCATTTCCCTCAATTCTCGCATGTTCCGGCAAGAAGATGAAGTTAACTACGGACAACAGACCTACGCAGCGATTCAGTCCACTGTTTACGTACAGAACCCGTCTCGACCTTTCGGGCCGTGCTCATTGGTTCACTTAGTACACAAACATTGGTATTTAGCTATGATTGGAGCCATATGAAAGTCTGGGCCACTACCATCACCCCATCGTCATGCTGCTCGTGGTCATAGAGTGGTCACCACTAGCTTCTTGAAGGGTTCGGCCCGCTGAACATGCTGTGAATGCCCACTCACTTCTCTGCTGCTGTATAACAGATCCAGCTGTATTTATATTAATAATTATTATACAGGTAGTCACGTGATAGATCTGCAGTGCGAATGTCAACTGTTAGGTCCTCACATATACTAGGTCAAGGGAATAATGAAGTGCGGGTGGCTAGTTCCCTCCTTCACGGCTGTTCCTACCCAGACAATTCCCACGTTTTTCTGACTATTATCTATCATAGTACCCACTTTATAAAGCTCGGATGTACGAGCCTCACCGGTGGAAAAAAAAAATTATGCCATTGCTGGAGACTGAACGTGGACCACCTTGTTGGTAAGCAATCTTACTCATCTGTATGCCACGGCGACCCCTCATGAATGGGATGTCTTTAAATACAAACCAGGAAACACAACAAACATTTTGGCCAAATATTGCCCTTTCTCTGAGGTATATCAGACTCACCGTTAGAATTAAATACACACAAGTGCGCATACAAAATAGAAACGTGGTTTCAAAATTAACATAACTAAACAAACACAGAATAATATAAACAACACGGTAACATTAGTTTTGTCAGAAACCAAAGTAACATTTTAAAATGTAACATAACGGGTGCGAAAGTAAAACTAGTAAGATAATGAATAAAGAAAGTAAACTGAAGAAAACTGGGTACAGTAATAACATGCTAAAATATAGCACACATCAAATCAAATGCATCCTTGTGAAACAGCTCGGTAATTCGTATACTTTAACACAATTAGCAAGATCAAAGGAAAGGCGCAACGAAGACTCAACAAACACGCTCAAACAAGTGTGGTATTTAAGATAAACAGCATAACTCTCTTCAACAGATGTCAGAAAAGTGGGTCTAGACAATCTACCTTCTTCGCCTCGAAGCCGTCAGTGGCCCAGTGGAGTCTCGTGTAAGGCCGCCAACTATTCATCCTTTTGCTTCGTCGAGAACATCCTCAGGTGTTGCATAGATTGCCAATCGTTGTTGGACACCGTAGTCATTACCTCTTGGTTATGCTTTCCTCACATCTTGGTTATTCTTTCCTTACCTCTTTGGTTATGCTTTTCTAATCTCTTGGTTAAGCTTTCCTAATCTCTTAATTATGTTTTCCTTACCTCTTGGTTATGCTTTCCTTACCTCTTGGTTATGCTTTCCTTACCTCTTGGTTATCTTTAAACTAGTTATGTGCGTGTTAGCACCATTTAACTCTGGACATTTCCATATGTGATCCTATCTCCTCCCTGATAATTCCATAGCGTACAGCGGACTAGCTATGCCGGTTAGATATTGATTTACAGGCCTACTTGTGTTCTTGGTTAATCGAAGTTAATTGGTTGTAACTGATATCTCGTTCTCGTTTAGGCCCACCTCTCACACACAAAAAGCCTCGACGCATGAACCTGCTAAAGGTCTGAAGTGTTACAACCTTCACAATTTGTGGACGTGAATGGTTTTTCTCCCTATTAGCGAACGATGAGCTGCTGAAGTTGAAGTCTCGTCCCGACAGCGGTCAGGGCATTATCAGAGTAACTTCCAACGGATTACATCAACACGCCCGCTCCACCTCTCAAATGACGCTTATAATATCGATACGGTCCACCGGTTGTCCCTCTGATATAGACAGAATCAGTAAGTCTTAAAAAGTCGCTTAAAAGCCGACAGGGCCGACTTCACTGCATCGGGTTTTTATCCTATATGGCTCAGTCTCTTTCCGCAGCTCGAAAAGCGTCGCACAAAGCACGAACTCCAGCGACGACCCTCATGAGTCTACAAAAAATGCACCTGTGAACCGAAGGACGCTGCCCGGAATCGAACCCACAACCTTCGGAGCCCGAGTCAGACAGCTTGACCACTTCGCCACGGACACTCCCGTGTCAGCCTATCTACCTTTCTACTGCCCAAGACATCCTCCTTCCCTGGCACGACGATGCATACCTACTGGTGTACTAAGACAACAAATATATAAATATACGAGGCGTAACAGGTTACCACATGTCTCATAAATCTCAAAGAGGGAGCCTAATAGGTGCTGTCCAGGTGAGATTTCCTAAACCTGGATGTCTACCCATAGAGGATGCTCTGGGCGTTACTTTGGGCTCTCTTAAAACAAGCGGAGGAAACGTCAACAAACCTAGGCTTAACCTAACCCCAAACAGTCCGCACGTGCTGTGTTGAAACAAGACATGGTGACATCCTAATATGCCGTTCCGTAAATGAAATGTTCAGTACCGTTCTTGCATACCTCGCTGGTTCTTAAACTTAAAGAAGGGAAGCAGAGTTCTGCAATAGTCCCCGTGTAGACGGTCCTTTGGTACAGGGTTGGGAGGGATGCTTTTATACCAACCTCACTACGATAGATGCAAGCAATCAGTCTACCAGAGGACTCAACAAGCTACAGAGGAATCTCTCTCTCTCTCTCTCTCTCTCTCTCTCTCTCTCTCTCTCTCATCATACCTACCTATTTACTTATCCACCAACCCACACACCCAAACAACCACGCATTTGTCTATCTAACCACATATAACCATGCATACACCCACACATATATCTCCCCTCGCCTTGTCCTTCTCCCGTGACTCTCGTGCTGCGAGGAGACAGGACCGGACAATCCAACACGACATGACGTCTGTGATACTCTAATCTGTAATGTGTTGGTCCCTGTACCTAAACACTGACAGTACTGGAGACTTGGGGGTAATCATGACCATCTGACACGAAGGCACGTCTGTGTGTGATAACGAGTGGTCTAGCTCGGCGATTCCCAAAACGGTGCGGCACGACACACAGTACATGGTGAAAAATGCACGGCGAAGTGGTTTAGATATATGGCATCAGCCCCTGACTGCAAGGTAGCAGGTTAAAGAAATACCCAAAGGTGTTATACTACCAGATGACCACCGAGTATAGGAGTGGACGTCTAAGCCTCTCGGATACGGACGATACAAAAGCAGACCCTAAGCACACGTTAAAACTCCTTGGGCACAGTATCATAGCGGCATTTATATAATAAAACTACAACCCCCGCAGAAAAAAGAACAAGGGAAGACGTGGATAAATAAATACCCTTAAGGCATCAACGGAGCAAGAACGCAGACCTCATAAGATACTTCGATGATTGTGTGAAATGGTAGTCAATGACCTCTCAGTGTTTACGGCAAAGCCCTTGATAATGATGGTGATGGTGATGATGATGATCATCATCATCATCATTATGGTGGTGGTGGTGGTGGTGGTGGTGGTAAAAGTAATGACCACTGCTGGTTACAGTCGTAAAGGCTTTTGAGGAGCAGAGAGATAAAGACAGTTTACCCAAGCATTCATCAGCCAATGTACGGGTTAGAATTGTTATTTCATTTCTGGTAAATACAAATTCCTGATCTTACAAAGGTTTCGAACTCAAGTCCTACCTATGTGTGAGACTGGAGATCTAGTATTTGTTCCTCTGGGAAGACATTTCACCACTTAGAGGTGACATGTTCCAATGCCGGTGTGATTATAAACATGGGAACCGTCTGCGTGGCTACGGGTGCCTTGCCTGCATGTGTCACCAGGAAATCGCTGTATATTAATTCGGTCAAGTAGCGGAAAGTTATCACGTCCTCCTACGAACAATGGCGTCATATCGACTGAACATGCTCCAATCAAAAAAAGCAATCAGCATTTCTCGACTACTATCTAGTATCACTGCCCACTTGATTTCCTTAATGGACTGCGAATATGTCCTAATACCCCACATGTTATCTTATGTTAGATATTTTTAAAAAGATGGAGAAGTACCATCGCAAAAGGGGGAAAGAAGAAGTATTAAAAAGCTTCAGGAAAACATCACTGAATGAGGTCAAGGTAAGACAATTAAGGTGCTTCAGCAATATAAAGAGCCACAGCTACTAGTTAAAGGATTGTGGAAGAGAAACGTAGATGGAAAACATTCAAGAGGATGATACAGATATATGTAGGCAGACATCTTCAAGAGATGGACTTTGGGAAGCCCGTCTGTGCGCCAAAATAAAACTCATTATAGTCAACATGCAATGGGGAAATGGCACTGGACTGTGGATGATGATGGTGTATAATTAGTATGGGAATGGGGATGGGTGTGTGGGAATGGCGATGGGTGTATGGGAATGGAAATAGGTATGAGTGCAACTTTGATCAGACTGCAAGAACAGCAAGTCAAACGGGATGAATCTACACAAGAGCGCCATGCAAAAAGCCAAAGAAGAATTGGTGTCGTCAGCCACTGCAACCTGATGTAGATACTGAGGAGGGAATCTTAGCACTTATGGACACATCATTCGATGTGCAGGGATGATGATCTATAGACTAACCAACTAACTACAACAGTTCAAAGAAAATTACACGAAATTAATCGAATCTAACTATAATGAATGTGAACATTGTTCGAAGATCCATGTATATACAATCAGAGCATTGTTCTCATACATCCAAGGGGTAAGAATATCCCGGTTCAATACCCCTTTACTAAGAATTAATGGAGCGAAAGAGCACTTGTTCCACCATCTCATAATGCCATAATCGTTATATGTTAAGATTGGAAGCTGGGTTTTTCCTTATGCAGCACTATGTGTGCAACTGCTGGTTTTCTAATGACTGCCGCTTCCGTCGACGATGAACAGTAATTTTAGTGGCCGACTGTTGTGTTGGCATGGTTGCCGCCTTATGCATGCATGCCTGTGCATGCTGTTGGTTTGTCGGGACTTCTGTCTGTTCCAATTTTCGCATGGGACATGGAGGAGCATTTGTGTGATATTCACTAGCACAGGAATGGGGTATTATTTGGTGACCCTTTGCCGTGAAGGTAGAGCCGCGACCGACTAACTAACGGTTTTAGTCTGTTTAAATAAAAAAAAAAAAGAATTGGCTCAATAAAGTATTCCTTGAAAAGAAAACATTTAACTTGCTGTGTCTCTAGCTTCAGTTCCTTTCTATTACTTACTATACCCTCCACTATCTACTTCTCTAGTCTATGAACACGAATCAATGCCTTAATTAATGTATTTGTCCACGTTTTGGCCGTTGGTGTCAGCTGTCAGGCAGGCCAGCATTTTTACGATTAGATAACCCCCGTCCTGGGGGGTCAAAGCAAAGGTCACGTCCGCTAAGATCGACCGTTGTAGTAAGTACTTACTCGAGACAGCTGGGAATACTTTGTGCAGAACGGCAATCAAAATGTGATATTCTTCTTCTTCTTCTGCCATTTATCACCAACTACGGCACAGACCCACAACTAAACCACACCAAGTCATCATATTTCCCGCAGCTCCCACCATTTCCTCCCTATATTATTTATCTCTGTAATTTTTTCTTCGTGTGTTTTTATGTTTCCCGCTATTTCGTTTGCCTTGTGGGTTTCAGACAAGAGACTAGGTATGTTGTCCTCAGGTTTTCTCAGCGTGTGTCCTATTCAGCGGCAACGTCTTTTCCTCACCTATTGGTTCACTGGAATTTGTTTAGTGATTATATAGTGTATGTCAAATCTCTACCACAAGCATTTCCCTGGACATTACTCTTTTCATACCTAATTATTATTATTATTATTATTATTATTATTATTATTATTATTATTATTATCCTATTAAGATCTGCGGACATTCATGAAATCTTGGGAAGATAAAATGGTGGTTCCTCCTTGCTTTCTACAACCACACTGAGTTATTTTACCTCTTTCTTTGACAGCCTTTTCCGACTGTCAGGACAAGTGAGTACCCTGCTCTGCTCAGCCGCAGACTTGTCCACTTATCCAGGTGGATACTCGGTCCCCAGGACTGCGTTTGCCACACCGTGGTGTGTTTCCCATCCTCTACCACATGGAGGTGCCGTTGGGAATTTTCATTTTCTAGAGTTAAGGGGCAATGACATTTCCCAAAACTCGCCATTACTTTTAAACTTTTGCTGGATGGACTGAGGACGTGGCATGAGGGAATATCATCAGCAGAGTTGGCCCAGAACACCAAAGACCGAGATTTGTGGAGAGACATGAATGCCTACGCCAGATGACAGTATATATTATTATTATTATTATTATTATTATTATTATTAAAAGGTGCAGGGGTGTGCCTTGTACAACGAGATTAAGAAAGACTATTGGCCCAACGAATCCACACTAAACTCTAGGCTGTATGGAAATACACTGAAATTCCCAAAATCTCGCGTTATTCATGAGAACGCGTCTGACCGGTCGAACCTTTAAAGACAGCGATAACAAGAAGGCGACTAGAAAATACAGAGGGAGCGACGGTATTCAGCAACAGCAGAAGACGAAGGGGGAAGAAGAAAAAGAAGAAGAAGAAGTTTGACATCAGCCGGCAAGGCACTGGATGATGATGAGTCAGCCAACTCAGAACTGGTGGTGTCGACCGCTACACGCTGTGGGAGAAATACAAAGGGTAATCCGCGCACTTATGGACTGAATGGTTCGGTGTGAAGTGTGGGTAATCTGACAACTTATGACTAGCTAGCTAACTAACTCACCCACTCACTGATTTAATAACGGACTAACCAATTTCTTTTGTTGCTTCATTAGCTTTAGGTATTCCCCAGTATGCATCATGTCTTTATGCAAAGTAAATTTACAAATGAAAAGGCTATTGGTAGTTTTCAGCCAGACTTCCTGATTGTAAACTTAAGGTGCGGCGTTCCATATTAAAATGTGTGAAACGAAGGTTTCAGTAATCTAGTTAAATCTTGCATACCGATTAGTCTTGCTGGGGCACTTGAAGCGACTTGACCATTGTTTAAGTTGTTTTCAGCGCATCACATATTGGGTTCAGTAAGCCACAGCATGAAGAAAAAGGCATGTTTGTTTGTGATTATAATCCCCACATTATAGACACGGCACTCCTTGTTATGGACTTACTTAATGAACACATATGACACATCGGAACGAATCAGTTTGAAAATTACTTAGTTTTATCCTGAGGATATGACAATTACTTTGTTTTATCATGGGGATATGAAAATTACTTGTTTTCCCCTAGGGATAATTAGGGGAATCCGAGTTGTTTCCAATCAAGTTGTAATTAAATTGCTTAAAAGCGTTGCTATCACAATGAACAATGTGAGGGTAGTGTTGGAACTTTCAAAATGTATTTGTACTGACGAATATATTATAGAGTATGACGGGAGGAGGAAAAGCCATTGCATCAATGCATATCGAAGACACCACTGCTCTATGAGATCAAGATTAGACGATTAAAGTACTTCCACCATAGAAAGAGACACAGCCACACACCGGTCAGTTGACTTCTCGTTCTTGAATTGAAGACGTACATAAGTACCTCAGAAGTCGGTGTGGGTTATCATGATTGCGGCGGACACCGTAATAAGCAATAGGGAAAATTAACCCGCGCGCAAACATGGACCCGAAATTGTTGAAATATGCCATCGTAAAAATTTTTGAATGGGGTAGACTTCATACAGGCAGATCCGGAAATTTCAAATGATAATACAGGATGATCAACTCTCTGCTTCTCCTTCCCAGAGCATTTCCAGAAAATTATGAATGAGGCCGGGTCGACCATATAGCCATACTGGCCGGGGAAAAAAAAAGAATGCGGCCTCTGCTGGGGATTGAATGCTGGCAACTGTCATGGCAACCACGAGCGCTAACTACCATTCCGCCGCGGCTTCTAGTATCCTCTGACCAAACATAGAATGCACTAAATACTTAAGTTTAGTTGATCCTAGACAACACTGCTAACAAATCTTACAGGACAGGCGTTACTCGCTGTCACGGGAACGTCAGTAACTCCTCCCAACGACGCATGGCAACATAAGTAGAAGAGAACAACAACCAACATGTGATCCACTGGAAAGAATTAACCACGCACCACACGTTACCTGGGAATTAACTCTTTCGATCCTAAGCAGCCTGTCATCTGTAATTAATAACAGCGTGGGATAAGAGTAATTAAAAAGTAAATAACTGTATGTGCCAAATGAGGAGATTCTGCTATTTAGTGAGTCAGTAACTACTAGACAGGCCGGGGGGGGGGGGGGGGGGGGGGGGGGGGGTGGAGTGGAGTTGAACGTGTCCGCTGTCGTCACTGAAGCTATTGTTTTCAGATGCGGTGATCGGTGAATGCTTGGGATTCAAGACAAATCCCATAGCAGGAACTTGCTGTGAGTATGTGAAGTGCTGGGACCATGAGATTTTTTTTTTTGGCCTGACTGCACTCAGAGGAAAAAGATGACCAGTCGAACACTCGTCCGAGCCGCGCTCACGCCGTCGTCACGGTAAAGGTGTACTGGGATAAAATGAGTTAAAATTAAAACTTGGTGAATATAGTGGGCGGGTTGTGTGGGGGAGAGAGGTAGGGGGAGAGGAGGGAGAGAAGATTACACGGACACCCGAGTTCGAATCCTTGATATGGTGTGGATTTTTTTTTTCCCTGTCGGGGGCAAAAGGAAAACTCTAACCTGCAGTTCTCGACTGCACTAGCCAGGTGGCTTAATTCCTCAGACTCAAGACCATCCGAACCCTATGCCACAAGGTGCTATATAGGCAGTAAAGTTGTTTGACATGACATGAAGTATTTGCATTACTAACGAAATAACTGATTGAACAACAGACCATTATTAACAAATGGATGCTAACATCACGAGAAGGATGGAGTTAGTAATAGTTGCATGTTCTTTTACAACCAATGTAAAAAAAACGCAAAGTATAGGGCAGCTTTAGAAAACACAATTTTAGATCATTTACATTTTCAAGGTTTTACCGCAGTTTAACTAATTGTATGGTCCATTTACAGAACGTCTAAGTCAACCTCAGCATGCCTTTTTTTTTTTTTTTTTGCTGGTTGTGAATTTGTAGACAATTTTACTTTCAGTAATGTGTAATTCTTTCTGAAGTGATGACGCTCATACCACTGTGAAAATCAACGCAAAGAGATCTCCTTTAAAATTTCCTGCAGCCGAATTCGAACCCGGTATGAAGGGATTTTTTTTTTTTAATTTTCATACGATGGTGAAACAACACGGGTATCATATTTGTCAGAGGGACGCAGAGGTGTTTCCAAGGCACCAGGGCCGGGTTATATACTGGCCAAGACCTATTGACGCGTCCTCGTCGAGCGTCCTGGGCAACAGGTCTCTTCGGTATCCTGGCTAAAGTCAGTACAATCGCCGATTCCTCCGAAGTCGTGGAGTGTCTGCCTGTACGGCGAGGCACCAATAAGCCAGACATGGGACAACGGATACTCACTCAAACCTCAGGTCCTGTATGACATCATACTGATGTTGGACAACAGGATGCCTTCATCCGACATACAAGACTTCGCGTTGGAGCTCAAGCCAACGAATAAAAACAAGCAAGCATATTTGTCAAAAAAACTCCAATAAACCAACACAAAACCCATTATCCAAACACAAATAAACCAACACAAACCCCGTTATCCAAACGCAAAATAACCAACACAAACCTTATTAATTATCAAAACACAAAAAAACCAACACAAACCCCGTTATCCAAACGCAAAATAACCAACACAAACCCTATTAATTATGAAAACACAAATAAACCAACACAAACCCCGTTATCCGAAGTATTACTATTAAGTAATAAGTTCGGACACTAAAGGTACAGGTAGTCCCATAGCAGATACTGCCATTCGGTTAAGATAAAAGATCCACACATCTTCTAGGCCACGACATATGAGGTGGAGTGTCCAATTCCCTTCCTCGTCACCTTTCTTTACAAGAAATTTCTCAGACAATTCTGACAATTGTGAGACTCTGTAAGCACAAGATTATAACCCAGAAGAATGAATGTGTTAGTCTTTTTTTTTTAATGTTGCATATCCCTTACGGGACGTTGCAGTCAACACCAGAGTTTTTCAGTTGCTGTTGATGTACTAGGCAAGTTTTACGATCAGTAGTTTGCCATTGTTTCTGAACGACCGGCTCACATACCCCTCCCCCCCCCCCTCTAAGTTACCAGTGCGGCGCGATCCGCTGCCGATTCTCGCATCTGCTGTTTTCCTTAAGTGGATATACGGGACTATGAACAACGTCGTTAACCTCTTGGCCAGGGAGTCCGGCAATGCTATATTTATTATATTATATGTTTAAATATAAGAACATACAAAGTTGACTTACCTGAGGTCAAGCCGATTAGAAGTAATAATCCAAAATGCATCATCTTTCACTTGTCCTAATTGGGTTAATAAACTGCGTGATACAAGTAATTCTCAGAACATATAAAAGCGTGTATTATCTTCAGTAAGGATGGCAGCCAACGAAATGATGGTGAAATCAGGTGTCAGGTCCTGGTGGAAATTAACATCTTGGTTGTTACGTGTCCTTCTTTCCAAGACAAACGATGAATACTATACCATTTTAGTGAATCAAATTAATATGTACATAAAGCATTTTAACAATCAAATGTATTCTTCCAATAGTCTTTTTCATCAAAATTACTTATTTTGATATAATAATTAATGTGCACGTACTTATCTATAGAACAAAACGATGCACAATGAATATTCTGTCGTATTAATATTTAATAATATGAATAATGTATCCAGGAAATGCGAAGATTAACACGAGAGCTACATACTTTCTTTCTATACTAAAAATTTAGATAAATAATATTCTACCACAACGACGTAACCCAACTCCATTGAATCCGACCTGTCTGCCTTCTATTCTAGACAATATTAAACTCCAGCTCATTAAGTCCCCGTGTTAAGATATGCAGCAACACACAGCACAGAAACACAACACATGAAATTGTGGAAAACTTCTCGAGCGCTGATCCTACCCTAAACTTGTAAAAGTTTGTGAATTCCGGATCCTCTTGGCCGTACGTCGAGTGCCGTGTACTGCTTGTCTGGTGTGGGCCTGGCCAGCTTGTTCTCCATGCGAGCAGGCGGGATACGTCACTTTCGTCTGCTGGGCCGACTGCTGCGTGGGCTGTTACAATAAGTATGTTTACCCCCGCGGATATACCCGCTTTCATGTTGAACACTTATCAGTGTTGATCAATTATTTTGTGATATCCATAACTTTTATATTTATAAAGTGAATTTGTTGACTTAAACGTGTATATGAAGTACATATATACTGTATCTTCCGATAAATAATGAAAAAGGTCAGTAATATTTCAACACAACTAACCGCCGAGCATTACCGACACTGGCTAGCTTCTAAAACTGAGCACAGCTTCATACAGCGACCTATTTTTCCCCCATCGTCTACCCTGAATAACCCTCAAAAATTAGGGTACATACAAGTATAATTTTGTTATGTGTGCTTACTGCACACATATACAATATCTTTATTTGCCAAATTATGGCCATTATTCTTTTTAACAAATTATTATTAAGTATAATAGTTAGATCTTAGATATGTTTGACGGTACTACCTGAAATGTTGAGCGACGCTCATCAAATCCGACATTGTGCCAATGGGAAGGGTACAAGCCTATCCTGGTGCTAGGAAATGCAACCCAAAGACTAAATGTCATAGCAGAGTAAACCAGGCCCTAAGCCTTGGTCGGCAACTGGTCTAGGATCGAAACTCCGACAGCCGGACTGTTCGAGCGTTGCTTTGATGATCCGGCAGCTTCTACAGCTTGTCTTGTTCCAGATGTATTGGTGTTACCTTTCCCCTGGAGTAAACTAGGCAGGCCGAGAGAGGGATCATGCTGCATTGACAATACATTGTCTATATAATTCAGCCCAGCCTTTGTTCATTGGAGAGGTTATTATGCCTATTTATAAAGCACAATGATTCCTTCGATATCCGAAATAAATGTCTCCCAACCTTTTTTGTGCTATTCCCCACCTATGTCTTTCTAAAATTCTTATCCCCCCCCCCCCCCCACCCAACATATGCATCATTTTTAATATTCAAAAATTGAAATGTTCACTAAAGAATCTTGAATTTTTTTTAGAAGGGTTTGCGGTTCCCAGAGGGACCAGTGCCGCCCCCCCCCCTACCCCCCACACAGGTCCCGCGTCCATGTGTGTCGGTTGTGTTGGGTGAATTTTTAAATTTTTTTTTTCTTTGGCGGTTACCCCAGACAAGCTGGTTTCCCCGCCTCCCCCTTTGTTTGTGTGGACCCTTAGTCTCACTGTGAGCTATTGCCCACAGTGGTCCACCAGGCTCACATCTAAGGTGAAGATATGGGATGGGTTTTTATTTGATCATCTCGACCCCCGACCAGACCAGGCCCACTACTGGGGGGAGAGCAGCAAATGTACCTACCCGATCCTAGCCAAAGGACAGATAGGTTTTAGGAAGAAATCACTAGGAAATTATTGAGCAAACAAAGTACGTAAATTTTCAAAACATATAATGGAGAACTGAAATTCAAGTACAAAATAATTTCAATGAAAGATTTTTCTACATTATTTTAATTATTAATAATTATTTAAATTTAGTGAGATCCTTGCGTTTTATGCTTGCTGCAAAGAGATTTTGTGTCAGGTTCCAATTTAGTTAACTTCAGTCTCAAGTCTCCCCGTTTTGTTATAACCAGCCGATTTCTTCCATTTTCGAATTGCCCCCCCCCTTAACAATCGAATTGCCCCCCCCCCCCCCCACCTCCACCCACCCTGTGGGGCGTGTGCCCCACGTTGGGAAACACTGTCCTAAATGAACAATCTTGACATTTTGAGGGGGGATAAGTCGTAATGACAACTGACCACAAACATCAGAAAGAAGCAGTCTTCGTTTTTTACCACAAAATGAGAAAACAAACTTCAATATGTTGTGACAACTGAAAAGATTTACAGAAAGAGATTGGGAAAGACATCGAAAGAAAATGATTGACAGTCTTATGTCATGACACGGAAGGGAATCAGCACACGTACAAGCCGTTGGAGATCGCAAGACAAGGATAAGAATGATCGCCCACGTCGGTCGGCAAGGCACTTGATGGTAATGATCATAATAAAATGATGCTCAATGCAAAATCAGGATGTACACAGAACATAAGTACAACCCATTATGCCCCAATAAGTATTTGTTCATTAAGTATGATGAGCATTCATTTCATCCATGGTTGAATCGCTGGTAAGGAAAATTACTTGCGCGATGAATTGGATTAAAGTGAGGAAGAGTTGCTCAGTTCGTCGACCACACTCTCTCGTCTGAGTCCATCTGAATCCAGTGACAAGACAAGTCAAGATGACTGGAGACGAATACAGGCGCATTCGAAGACCAGTACGTAGGTAAACGCCGTTTTGTCTGTTGAACCATCAATTATTTCTTCAGTTATGAAGCCACGGTCGGGCAGTGGCTGTCACGCTTGAGGAATGGTCATGTGTTTGAATCCCCCTAGAAGCAGGAATATTTTTGGGCTCCCAAGTAGGTCCAGCCTAAAATGCACACCAGGAAATTTCATGAGAAGTAATGGCGGCCGGTGTGATTCTGACTACATCTTCCATCCGAGTGTTGGTCTGTCTAGCATACCAGCCGGCGTCTTTGGCGAACACGACTCCCAATCCCGTAGACTGAGTTTGAAATCAGCTGCAGGCATTTTGAAAGCGGACCGTTTTGCGTTGATTTCGATGATACGAGCATCGGTCGTCCAGAAAGCAAGGGTAAACTATTGAACCGAAAAATTGCCTGGTAACACAGACAATGGCGGCATGTTAAAGTTGGCAGAGGCAGTTGCCATTCATTTATAAAATTCAACTTTGTGCAAACAACAAGACACGATGGTCAGTTTAAAATTACGGTGGTTCACAATTCAAATTACTGTGTGAATATGTGTATTGTATATTTCAGCTCGAAGAGTGTATCTTATTGCCCTAGTTTATGTTGCGTTATTTCTGCTGTCTGTACTTGACGAGATACAGCGAAATATGCCAAACAATAAATCTTACAATCTGTTTGTTGTCTGTGTCTTCGATATTAAAAATCACAAACAGTAAAAAAAAAGTCGAGATTGATTGCGAAGTCCTGTAAAAGACATGCAGCTAACTAACCTGATCCCTCAGACGTCTCATGGCCGGAAACGAGGTCCACTACTCTACATATACCTTCTAGAGTGGGCCGGGGATTAGGTAATTGCTAGCACGCTTGCCTGTCGCCTTGTGTTCGAATCTCCCTGTAGACGGTGATTTATTTATTTATTTATTTATTTATTGACCTGTCAGCATTTGCTGGATCTTTTCTCTGGGACACTCGGATGAGGCAGAGGAAGAGGCCGACCATGTAAACGATGGACGCAGGGAATAATAGAGTCCATGAGAATATCGATACATGAAGCCCATAAGCACTCTCCCGCCTTTTATACTTCACATCGACACCGCAAGGTAGAAGAGGAACATGATGAGATGAGATGAGACTCTGGTGTTATTGGGAATGAACGGGCAGTCAGATTGGCTGGAGCTGCATCATTGAGGGGGTGTTTTGATGCATGATAAGGCAGATGTGGTGAAGGTGTTCTATGAGCGCATGAATAATGCAGAACAACAGATAGACTACCATGGTCTAGAGAGAATGTGGCAGCAAGGGGTGGTCAGAGGATCTGGTAGACAATCGTCACTAAAAGGTAAAGCAAGATGGACATGTAATCAGATTGTAACGAGTGCCGTTAATGTTTGGGACTAAACGCTGGCTGTTGAAGATGTGAACTTAGCGCTTATGGGAATTGCCCCAAGTGCAGTAATGTCGGTTCTGGACTCAACTCAACTTATTGACCTCGGCTTCCAGCTCGAAGCTTCCTAAAGTTGGTACCAGAATATATTCAGATAAGTAAAGACGATCGGCGTGATAACCGATCATATCACCTATCGAATGCCAGTTCGTCCAAAAGTATTTGTCTTAACACAATACGCTAAATATTCCACATCCACGGTAACTGCTCCGTTACCCTTTTCTCTCTTACCTCCCCTGCCATATACAGAAATGGAAGGCTTCAGCCGCAAAGTCCATTTTGTCAATTGTGGTCTAGTCAAGCTGATAGATTGTAATCCTGGTTTTTGTTGTTTCATTCATTGCTACCAGGTACTAGACTGGCTAACTAAGGGAGAATCGACCATGATCTCCGCTTTGGTAACGTCTGCTGAGTAAATTGAAGCTTTCAAAATGTGGTTACATAGATAAATATGAAGGGAAAAAATTGTGAAAGGAGAAAAAAGCAAACAATGCAGTATTACATAAGGTGGGAAAGAAGGAAACATTGTTGCTAAACAAAACAAAAAAAAAGGGGGGCGGGGGATCGATTATGACCTCCGCTTTGAAGACTTCTGCTGAGGAAATTGAAGCTTTCACAATGTGGTTACATAGACAAATAGGAAGAACATAGTGAAAGGATAGGAAATCAGACAGTGAAGTATTACACAAACTAGGAATTCAGAAAACAACATTGCTAAAAAAAGGGGGGGGGGGGAGAGAGAGAATCGACTATGATCTCCGCTTTGAAGACTTCTGCTGAGGAGATTGAAGCTTTCACAATGTGGTTACATAGACAAATAGGAAGAACATAGTGAAAGGATAGGAAATCAGACAGTGAAGTATTACACAAACTAGGAATTAAGAAAATAACATTGCTTAAAAAAAGGGGAGAAAGAGAGAGAGAGAGAGAGAGAGAGAGAGAGAGAGAGAGAGAGAGAGAGAGAGAGAGAGAGAGAGAGAGAGAGAGAGAGAGAGAGAGAGAGAGAGAGAGAGAGAGAGAATCAACTATGATCTCCGCTTTGAAGACTGTTGAGGAAATTGAAGCTTTCACAATGTGGTTACATAGACAAATAGGAAGAACATAGTGAAAAGAGAAGAATACACAAACTGGGATTGAAGAACACGTTGCTGAATAGGGTCAATGTCAGACAGTAACTCTATTTCGACTATCTAAAGACAGCTCCGTGTTAAAGGAAGTGCTAGAGAGAGAGAGAGAGAGAGAGAGAGAGAGAGAGAGAGAGAGAGAGAGAGAGAGAGAGAGAGGGGGGGGGGGCAGCATGCAAGAAGAAGACAACGCTACAGGTGGGTGGATAACATCAAGGGATTGATTGGAAGAAGCTTGTGTCAGTGCACAGTGAAGATGCGGAACAGAACATGTTGGAGACTCATATCAGCCGACTTGCTATACGGAGATGGCGCTTGATTGATTGATTGCTTAGAACAGGAATCAACAAAGTTTTTTTTTCACGGCGGGCCGGATAACTGACAAAATTACGAGCGTGGGCCGCATACTCATTCTGTACAATACTTGCGCCAGTCTCTGTGGCGAAGGTCTTACGGACGCGGTTCGTAATCCCGTATACCCGCCTTCAAAATACAGCTGCGCGCGATTTGGCAGCAGACTCTGTTGCGCTGGTTTTTTACGCAATGGTATGGGTGCCGGTCGTTCAGAAGGCAATGGCAAACTACTGAACGTAAACTTGCCAAGACATCAACAACAGCAAACAATGCTGGTGTTGTCTGCTGTAACATAATGGCTCCAGACGTTCGCATCCCCAGTCCATTTACATTTCTCAATATTAAAACAATTAAATAACGTAAGCCGTCTTGATAACTTGGTCTAAGAATAACTTAGAAACTTCGAGATCGGGAGAAAGGGGATGAACGGTGGTGACCCATAGTGATTGGTTGATCCTTGGGCGAGTAACGCTATTATCTAGGCATAATTAATTAGCCCGCCAGTCGAAGCTTTGATTCCATCTCGATAGGATGTGTCAACGATGCAGTGATCATAACGTGCCCAAAAATCCATCTTTAAGATGTAGTTTCTGCATCTCAGGTACCACAAATCATTTATATGTTATGTGTAAGCCTGATGATAAGAGAGTGAAACGAATGGCATGGTATTTTTCTTGAGAAAATGTGAGAATGAAGACCGACATTCGTTCTACAGTGAAACTAAAGCTGCCGCTCTAACATGTCATGTCTGCCACAGTGAAATATTCTTACCATGTCTATTAGCTATCTGATTGATGATTTGCATGTGCTTGTGTCTGTAAACTACGCTCAATGCATATTGCAAAACCTCTGCGCGCTCTGAATATTCGTGAGTGCCTATCATGACTCATTCTAACCAAACTGTACACTGCTCTTGCTAGTTACATTTGGCAGTCTGGATTGGAATGTGTGATGCTGCATGTAATATTTCCTTTATAATGGCTGAGAATGTTTGAGTGAATGAGACGGTAATTATATAATTAACCTCTCATATTTGTAAAAGTAACGATGCTTATTATATCCATGTTTGCGGGACTGCATTGCGCGTTAGAGATTACAAAGTTCATGTAATATCTGAGGGCTATGTTACGCTCAAGAAGATTGCCAAAGCATTCATATAGATTTGCCTAGGATGCAATTTTTCTTCAACGTTATGTACTGGGTCCTTTGCAACAAATGGTTTGGGTTCATATGAATTACATTCCGACAAGGAGCAAGAGTGTCTGGTCTGCTGAATATAAATGAGGCTCAGGATAATTGTCAAGGAAAATTCATGTCTTCTTTCATATGTGTATTCCACATTTGAAAGCATTGCTTATGCAATACTGCTTGGTACTCATTGTAGTAAATATTACCATTACTCAGTGGGACAAGAGCACATGATGATGATTTATAATGGTGTGAAGCTGCCCCGGATTTAGCATGTGTGCCTATGATCTCACAGTTTTGGGGATGGCCCTTGTGAGGGAGATATCACCCCGGACCACCAAATAAATTGCACATCATCACCAGTGAAAGGTGGGTGTT
Organism: Cepaea nemoralis; assembly: GCA_014155875.1. NCBI lineage: Eukaryota > Metazoa > Mollusca > Gastropoda > Stylommatophora > Helicidae > Cepaea > Cepaea nemoralis. Next base: position 148,850 of record JACEFZ010009183.1, read on the forward strand.
CGAATATCACTTCTCTCCCCCCTTCCCATTCCTCTCTGAATTTGAAATGGTATTACATCACCATGATCATGTTTAAACAGATGTAAAACACATGTTGTACCTTTGTTTATTAACAGAATGAGGAGGATGGAGAGGCCTTTCAATTAACAGGACAACTCCAGGGAAGTCCTGAGCTCTAACCTTCAATATAGCTTATACTTATAAGATGGACTCTCCAAGAAAAACTAACACATAAACCCAGGTTGCACATACTCAGCCTGCATTCACATAACCTGGCAGATACAGATGGCCTGGAAGGAAAGTTTTATAAAAAACTATAACCAGGGATACTCTCCATTTATCAATGTTCCAAGCTCTATCTTCAAGAAACATTCTGGAAGAAATATTAGGAAGTGAGAGATCACCTGAATTTCAGCATGCATCTATTGGCCAAGGGTGAACATCAATGGTGAACTTGGAGTTTACCATCATTCTTCTCAAAACCATATCTTGAGGAGTATTCCAACTTAATACTGGCTGGAAAGCTTAACAGAAGAATAAAAATTAGAGCAAATTCACAATCTGGATTGTGCATTAACTGTGGTGTAGATCAGTACCATCAGAAACCTGTGGGAGAGACTGGCAGAAGGAAGAAGGCTGGGACATATTTGTTTCTTAGCTCTTCCTCTACAGGAAAGTAGAACAAGGTCCTAAGTGTCAACTCCATGAACAGTCTACTCGCCCTTAGGAAGTAAATGCTGTCCATTTTCATAGACTTGTTAGCAGCAGGAATTAGCATGAACTGGAAAAACATTGTAGGGAGAATGGCCACCTGAAACATTCCCAACACATTCATAGGTGCTAAAAGAGGTTCAAGGATCAGTATGGCAGTGTCTCCCTATACTTGCTCCATGACTATGGTTATAAGTTATCATGTTTTCCTCAGTGACAGTTTAGGAAAGGACTTAAGCATAAAATGGTCTGTGGTGTAGGATGATTTTCTGAAGTAGAGATGAAGGAGGAGGGTTTGTTTTAAGTTGATGTTTTTCTTTGGGGAATTGGGTGAGGTATTTGGGTTTTTTCATAATCAATGTCAATTTTATTGCATATTACTAAAATGTTTGAAATGTGATTTTTGGCCGATTGTGAATGAAGCCTGGGTCTTCACTTGACCTCATAAAACATCAATAAAGATAGTAGGAAGAAAACAGTTTTGAGATGACATGTTTCTGTGATTGTCTTGTGCACTGTTGTGAAATACATTACTTTGTGATGAATTGTCCAACTGTTGTCAAGCATCTTCATGGTGACTGTTACCTCTACTGTGGTTGTTGGTTTCAGAGATTGTGGAAGTCCTGTGTATATGTTGTCAAGATCTTCTCAGGTTGACTTGTTCAACTGGTGTAAAGTACAGTTGGTGTTGTTTATGTTCATTACAGTGGTCCAATTGTCAATGTGGTCATTTGTCCAAGTGTCTTGTGTCACTTGAATTAATTAAAGAGATCGATCATGAGGTGGGCGACCAGAGCACAGTAAACAGGATAAGTGAAAGAACTGCTTTCATTTGTTGCTGTGGCTAACTGCCAAGATCTCTATATAACCTGTAGGAGGAATCATCTAATAATAATTCTGTGTTGATCTTAAACTTAGGTCTAATTTCTCACAGTGGGGGTATTCGATGAGCCAAATTCTGTATGGTTTCTCTACAAAGGTTCTGCGAGACTACATATCAATACCTCTAGACAAGACTTGCTGTTACAAACCTGTATCTTTTATAAAGATCTATACTTTATGGAAAGTCACTTGTTGGTGCTTCTGTAATTATCTAAAACCCCAAATACAAAACCTCACATGTGGGGGCTCGTCCGGGATTGAACCCCGGGAAAAACCCCTCAGGGTATTCACATATTGTGGGCTCCTGTCTGCAATTGAACCCTGGGAAAAACCCCTCAAGGTAATCACATAATGAGTGCTTGATGCCACTGTTTGAACCCTGGGAAAACCCTTGGGGTACTCACCTATTGGGACCTCGAGTATGGGAAATGAACCCTGGGAATACCTTTCATGGGATTCACATAGTGGGATCTGACAACTCAGGATATAAACTGTGTTCATGCCTTGTCTGGAACTCCGGTGGGGGAAATCTAGGCTGGTATTAGAATCAGGGAGTAACCTCTCGCAAAATTAAGCCTATTGCTTAGAGTTTTATAGTGTGGTTAACGGATCCCGTCACATAAATGTAGACATAAGGTCCAGATGTTTAGACCCACAAGTAAATCTCTGGTATAGGTTGTTTCATCAATGGTGGTAATATTGCATGTATCACTGTTCATAAATGTCACATTGTACAATGTAATGAACGAAGATGTTAATTATCTTATGGGTCAACATGATTGAGATACCCATGATAATGTTGTGTTTCAAAATGGGCTGATGTAATAGGACTGTCAATATTGTTATGTAACTTTGTGCATGCTGTTGTTCCCTATGAGTATCAGATAAAGGTACCTGAGAACCCAGAAGACACAAATTATTTTTAAATAACTTAGACAGCTAATTTCAGGATAAACTTGATTTTTCTTGAGATAAATTAAAACACCTGATCCAGTGAATAATAGAGGGCCTACTCCACCTCAAATCTTATTGGCTAGCATGGGAGAAGAGGGAAATAATGTAATTAAAACATTTCAGTATCACTGCATCACAACATCATATAGTGGGTACTTAATTCCTCAGTCCCCATAACATGTTAGCAACACTGAGAGCAGAGAGTGTGAACCCTGATGGAAAACTTGGGCAACCATTAAGACACCTCACTAACCATCTCTCTCAGTATAGTCAGTATTCGTACCGGCTAATGTCCAGTGTCAATTCGACGTTGGGTTTATTCTTCAGTTGTGTAATCTTGTCGGTAGCCCTGATCAAGCTGCTGAGAAAGTAAGCACGATTGAATCTCCAGGAGAAACATCCTTATCAACTCAGTCTCTTGCCATTCCTGATTTAGTGGTATTCTTAAGCGTACTTGATACGTGATGGACGAGATGAAGGGAAGATTCTACCTGATGTCATGGTCAGTCACTCATGACCCGACCACAGTCTGGTGTCTATAAGACATTAGTCTATTGTTCAATGGTGTGATCTCTGGTGTACTAGGATCCAAGTCACTAGGAGTGAACTCATTGAATCTGCAGGAAGGCCATCAAAATAACTGGACCCCTAGCCATTCATATGGAAGTGGAGAGCGTACGCAAAAGTATGTGTCCAGGAAACGATGGATAACCAACCTGATGTCATTGGCGTATCATACGACTAGGAGCATAACGTGGACAACCTGAAAAATTTCATGAAGAGATAAAACAGGATCCGTCTCCGACGTCGGCCGTCAATTCATCCTCAGTTGAGAAAGCGTTTCTGCCTTTAAAATGGTGGAGATTAAAGGGAGGACAAAGTTGAGTACGACTGATGTCATTCCCCTTTTTCATTCTCAATGGGAAGACTTTTCTGCCGGAAGAAGGTGGGAATGTAAATAAGGATTGCTGTTCTTAAACAGTTAACTTATATGGTAGAGATCACTGCAACTCCAACAGTTGACACTCTATACACAATGTCTGCGATTCAGTGGACTAACGAAAGATCACTGTTATCCAGCAGTTGACTCTTTCGAAGGTAAAGATCCCTGCAACTCCTGCAGTCGACTCTTTATACAAAGTAAGAACCATGCATTCCGCAGTGGAATCTTATATTATTACTGAGATGCGAGGTATATTCAAAAGACCTGGCCAGTCCTATCCTCAAAGTCAGTAAAATTGCTTCAAAAATAATTCCAGTCAATATTGGGATCTATGAAGCTATACCCACAAAATCACACCCCTTCAAAGGTGGCTGTGATAATGACGGACTTCTCTATGGCTGAGAAGAAACGCCTTATTCGCCAAAAAGTAAACGTTTTGCTCATGTGGGAGAGAAAGAACGGATACTACAGCCACTCAAAAGCACTTAGCTAGAGAGTTGCTGAAAACAAGTTGGAAATTCCACCTGGGATTCTAGCTTAGTGGATGTTAGTATAACAGGCTTCTACAAAATTCGGTTGCTACGTTAGAAAATAGAGCAACTAAGGAGAGAAAATGCTGTCACTTCTCACAACACAACAAAATAGAGGCCTAACGGAATGAGGAAATCTCAACCAATAAGTGCACCTCTAAATCTATGGTAAGACTACAGAAATAAGTCAAGGAAATATAATGGGAAATTGCTACCATCTGCAAACACAAGAGGCTTATTGGAAAGGTAGACCCTGTGTCCAACGCTAACCAAATCTGCTCTAGTAGATTTTAGTCTCAAGTTTTGCAGCGGCTGCTATAGTTCACCCGGAAGTGATTGTTTTTGCTCCGGTGATGATCAAAAATTTTAACCCAGTTCCAAATACCAAGATTACTGTTGGAGAAAGTTGTTCAGTTAAATACACTCTCACAGGATTATCATTTTCCATAGGCGAAGGGAAGAATGAAGTTCTGATAGAAGTTGGTTAATTGCAAAGCCATTACTTCTCAAAATGAATCTCAATGGTCGACTCATACTTTGGAAGTGTGTGACTCTGAGAGATCATTCATCATGGATAGGAAAAATAGCATGGAGATTAACTGTGAAGCATTGTCAGAGATAAATTGGAGAGCAGTTCACTGATGGATGTAGTCATAACTCTTCATACTTCAAGTGACTAAATGGAACTTCATGCAAGGACTAACTTCATGGTCTTTGCAAATGTCACCAAATTCATGACTGATGGATGAATAGTGTGGCAGATTTTTCGGGGAAAAAATTATTTGATTCCATATGCACAGCTCTTGTTGGAGTGAATGGAGATAAGGAGTAAATGATGACATCACTTAAAGGATCTGGGAACTGTGAACGCCTGACCTATCAGTCACTTATCAATGACAGACTTTATGGGGAGGCTATGTAACATAATGGCTCCAGACGTTCGCATCCCCAGTCCATTTACATTTCTCAATATTAAAACAATTAAATAACGTAAGCCGTCTTGATAACTTGGTCTAAGAATAACTTAGAAACTTCGAGATCGGGAGAAAGGGGATGAACGGTGGTGACCCATAGTGATTGGTTGATCCTTGGGCGAGTAACGCTATTATCTAGGCATAATTAATTAGCCCGCCAGTCGAAGCTTTGATTCCATCTCGATAGGATGTGTCAACGATGCAGTGATCATAACGTGCCCAAAAATCCATCTTTAAGATGTAGTTTCTGCATCTCAGGTACCACAAATCATTTATATGTTATGTGTAAGCCTGATGATAAGAGAGTGAAACGAATGGCATGGTATTTTTCTTGAGAAAATGTGAGAATGAAGACCGACATTCGTTCTACAGTGAAACTAAAGCTGCCGCTCTAACATGTCATGTCTGCCACAGTGAAATATTCTTACCATGTCTATTAGCTATCTGATTGATGATTTGCATGTGCTTGTGTCTGTAAACTACGCTCAATGCATATTGCAAAACCTCTGCGCGCTCTGAATATTCGTGAGTGCCTATCATGACTCATTCTAACCAAACTGTACACTGCTCTTGCTAGTTACATTTGGCAGTCTGGATTGGAATGTGTGATGCTGCATGTAATATTTCCTTTATAATGGCTGAGAATGTTTGAGTGAATGAGACGGTAATTATATAATTAACCTCTCATATTTGTAAAAGTAACGATGCTTATTATATCCATGTTTGCGGGACTGCATTGCGCGTTAGAGATTACAAAGTTCATGTAATATCTGAGGGCTATGTTACGCTCAAGAAGATTGCCAAAGCATTCATATAGATTTGCCTAGGATGCAATTTTTCTTCAACGTTATGTACTGGGTCCTTTGCAACAAATGGTTTGGGTTCATATGAATTACATTCCGACAAGGAGCAAGAGTGTCTGGTCTGTTGAATATAAATGAGGCTCAGGATAATTGTCAAGGAAAATTCATGTCTTCTTTCATATGTGTATTCCACATTTGAAAGCATTGCTTATGCAATACTGCTTGGTACTCATTGTAGTAAATATTACCATTACTCAGTGGGACAAGAGCACATGATGATGATTTATAATGGTGTGAAGCTGCCCCGGATTTAGCATGTGTGCCTATGATCTCACAGTTTTGGGGATGGCCCTTGTGAGGGAGATATCACCCCGGACCACCAAATAAATTGCACATCATCACCAGTGAAAGGTGGGTGTTCGAATATCACTTCTCTCCCCCCTTCCCATTCCTCTCTGAATTTGAAATGGTATTACATCACCATGATCATGTTTAAACAGATGTAAAACACATGTTGTACCTTTGTTTATTAACAGAATGAGGAGGATGGAGAGGCTTTCAATTAACAGGACAACTCCAGGGAAGTCCTGAGCTCTAACCTTCAATATAGCTTATACTTATAAGATGGACTCTCCAAGAAAAACTAACACATAAACCCAGGTTGCACATACTCAGCCTGCATTCACATAACCTGGCAGATACAGATGGCCTGGAAGGAAAGTTTTATAAAAAACTATACCAGGGATACTCTCCATTTATCAATGTTCCAAGCTCTATCTTCAAGAAACATTCTGGAAGAAATATTGGAAGTGAGAGATCACCTGAATTTCAGCATGCATCTATTGGCCAAGGGTGAACATCAATGGTGAACTTGGAGTTTACCATCATTCTTCTCAAAAACCATATCTTGAGGAGTATTCCAACTTAATACTGGCTGGAAAGCTTAACAGAAGAATAAAAATTAGAGCAAATTCACAATCTGGATTGTGCATTAACTGTGGTGTAGATCAGTACCATCAGAAACCTGTGGGAGAGACTGGCAGAAGGAAGAAGGCTGGGACATATTTGTTTCTTAGCTCTTCCTCTACAGGAAAAGTAGAACAAGGTCCTAAGTGTCAACTCCATGAACAGTCTACTCGCCCTTAGGAAGTAAATGCTGTCCATTTTCATAGACTTGTTGCAGCAGGAATTAGCATGAACTGGAAAAACATTGTAGGGAGAATGGCCACCTGAAACATTCCCAACACATTCATAGGTGCTAAAAGAGGTTCAAGGATCAGTATGGCAGTGTCTCCCTATACTTGCTCCATGACTATGGTTATAAGTTATCATGTTTTCCTCAGTGACAGTTTAGGAAAGGACTTAAGCATAAAATGGTCTGTGGTGTAGGATGATTTTCTGAAGTAGAGATAAAGGAGGAGGGTTTGTTTTAAGTTGATGTTTTTCTTTGGGGAATTGGGTGAGGTATTTGGGTTTTTTCATAATCAATGTCAATTTTATTGCATATTACTAAAATGTTTTGAAATGTGATTTTTGGCCGATTGTGAATGAAGCCTGGGTCTTCACTTGACCTCATAAAACATCAATAAAGATAGTAGGAAGAAAACAGTTTTGAGATGACATGTTTCTGTGATTGTCTTGTGCACTGTTGTGAAATACATTACTTTGTGATGAATTGTCCAACTGTTGTCAAGCATCTTCATGGTGACTGTTACCTCTACTGTGGTTGTTAGTTTCAGAGATTGTGGAAGTCCTGTGTATATGTTGTCAAGATCTTCTCAGGTTGACTTGTTCAACTGGTGTAAAGTACCGTTGGTGTTGTTTATGTTCATTACAGTGGTCCAATTGTCAATGTGGTCATTTGTCCAAGTGTCTTGTGTCACTTGAATTAATTAAAGAGATCGATCATGAGGTGGGCGACCAGAGCACAGTAAACAGGATAAGTGAAAGAACTGCTTTCATTTGTTGCTGTGGCTAACTGCCAAGATCTCTATATAACCTGTAGGAGGAATCATCTAATAATAATTCTGTGTTGATCTTAAACTTAGGTCTAATTTCTCACAGTGGGGGTATTCGATGAGCCAAATTCTGTATGGTTTCTCTACAAAGGTTCTGCGAGACTACATATCAATACCTCTAGACAAGACTTGCTGTTACAAACCTGTATCTTTTGTAAAGATCTATACTTTATGGAAAGTCACTTGTTGGTGCTTCTGTAATTATCTAAAACCCAAAAAGAAAACCTCACATCTGCAAACATCCTGTAAAGGATATGCAACTGACTTTAACAATACTTGAAAGCCAAAATGAAAGCTCTGGAAAACAGACAAAAAAACTAAGTTAATAACGGGTGAGTGGCGTGCAATGCAAACACACACACACACACACACACACACACACACACAGACACACACACACACACACACACACACACCACAAAAAAACAAAGACAACCAACATATTTATTTACTAAAAACAAGTTATCAAAGAAGGCGACGTTAGCAAACAGACAGTTGCATCAGACCTGGTGTGCACATATCTGAATCTCACAAACTAAGCAACTAAAACAGGTTAGAGATATTTGTGAAACTAACGTTTGGCTTTCAAGGTATCATCAAATGTTTGGTTTAGAATTGCTGCAAGCAATCAAGAGAATTGCTTTCAAATGTTCATCAGTCAATCTCGTTGGATATGTTGACTTTATATACTTCATTTTTGAAAATGTTTGCTCACAGGAATAAGTTATTCAAAACACTAATGACATACCAGCGGCAAATTTCTTCAGTTTCGGAAACTCAACATCAGGTAAGCAACGGTAAATCCATCATGTTTTCCTTCTCTGTGCTTCTCTTTCAACAAGTCGTTTGCTTGCAAATCAATTAGCTCCAACTGTAGTTCAACTGGAACATCATCAAGGTTACAATCAAACGGATTCTGGCACAGAATACTGTCACTCTCAATTCTGTCAAGATCTGAAAATCTCTCAAGAAAATGCTTCTTCAAGTCACGAATAATTTCTTTTCTCGGAAAATCGAGGTTAACATCTTCGACGATTGTAGCGCAAAACTCTTTGAAACAGTGAAAATGAGAAAAGTTTTCTCCTTCCAGTTGTATTTCAAACAATGACAGCTTTTCCCGAAATTCTTTGATGATTCTGTAAAGATCACAGAAGAGGTTAATCTTTCCCCGAAGTTGCAAGTTCAGTTCATTCATGTGGGATGTGATATCGACCAAAAATGACAGCTTTGACAGCCAGGTAGGATGTAACAGCTGTGGATCAGCTCTATCTTCTTTTTTTTTCAGTGAGGAAAACATCTTTTTCGTTTCGGAGCTTGTAATAACGAAACAGGACTTTGCCGCAGCTGAGCCACCTCACTGATGTGTGATAAGGCAAAAGTCACAGAATTATGTCTAATGTTTCGGAAATATCTCAAAGAGATAGTGGACAACCAGAGTTCCTCTTTCCCAGTGTGATCCTGGCCTGTTATAATTTCAATTGCCTTCTCTGGCTCCATTGGTTGAGTCCATAAATAGCGTCCAGGAGAGCCAAGGAAATCCTCAACGTCAACACAGAAAAGATTTCCTCGAATAATAATAGTATTCTTGTGAGGGTTCCTTGCCCCTCTGCTCTCAGCAAAATAATTAATATCTTGGGCATATTAATTAATAACAACAATAATGTAAACACTCAAGGAATTCTTGTAACACTCAAGAGTGGAAATGAAATCACTGGTATATTTAAAAAACACAACAAACTGGAGTATTGGTCATTCTGTTACAAAAAAATAATAATCCACTCCAAAGGCATGATATATAAGATACATTAATGCCTCAAACATTCACCTTAAGAAAAAACACCAGCATAAACCTCAATTCCCCAGTGGGTTAAATGATATATATCTCAGTTGATTTATATTAAGTACAAGGACTTGTCGTAAACTCAAGTCTATCCACTCCAGGGTCTATGGAACCCATTTGTAAACAAGGTTCAGTGAAAATAAATATATTGAGTTCTCAGAGTGAGTGTTGATCTGGTCCAAGTATGATGATAGCCGATTAGCCTCTCAAATCACAGGTCCAAGTAAAGCTCCCCTATTTTATCTATGGCGATACATGTTTACCTGTCCTAAGTGGTTAGAAGAAACTCTAGTTGGTACTTTCTTTCAGAATAGTCTTCTTCATCTCTCCAGCAAGGTTCCCCCATCAAGAGTCATATCTGGACCTGGATGGATCTAAACACTGCCTTCACCATAGTTGAATGTCTTCTTCAAGCATAGCGTCGTCAGGTTTCAGGCCTCAGACTAGGTGTTCGCTGTCTTAGTTCGCTGGCTGCTTAATAGGCTGGCACTTCTCTCTCTTCATCTATTGGAGTTGGCTAAACTTCAGATGGATTGTTGAGTAAAGAACACGAAGCCGTCAATTCCAGTGGACCTTCTCCATTTTAGCGATTGCTTAAGTTTTTTTTTTTCGTTTTACACACACTGCACTTCTGCCGGTCTTCACTCCATTTTAAAAGACGTTCAATTGTTGTTTACTCCTGCCCTTCCTCGACTGGGCTCTGACGTCATTCCAAGTCGTGACCAATGGCTAAGCCCTTTTTCTGCTATATTTAGAAAATTGTCCCGTTTTTCGAATTAGCGCTCTTTTCAAATTAAGATTGTGTAAATTTCATCTTTCATCTTAATCTATAGTCACTCATTCCTTCATTTTTAAATTTGAATTTGATTCTAATGGTGGTGGTTGTGGCGCTGTTGCTAACCGAAGGGTAGTGCGGGGAAATTCAAACAGCGATGTGGCGGCTTGCAAGATATGTACTACAAATTCAGAATCAATTTCTCCAAGAAAAACCTGAAACTGACGGTGATTGAGTGCATGCCCTCGAATGAAGTTCACAGCAGAAACGACTGGTTTCAGTGCACAAGAATTATTTAAGTCTTTCCAACAGATTGCTTGCTGTTGTATGATGCAGTGTATTAACAGAGCGCCGGGATTTGCAAATCTTCCAACTGAGTCCTGATATGCCCCACCAGGCTCTTCCTCACTCCAGCCATGTTGTTTCCTCCATCAACCGTGACACCTCCAAGCTGACTCCACTGTTCTTGCAAAACAATTTTTTGCATTACCACGAAAATATCTTTTTCATTTGTTGTTCTATGCATGCTGCAAACGGATGCCAACTCTTCCGTTATCTGAAAGTCCAAATTGACACCACGAATGAACACGAGAGATCAGTAGACTCATCCATTGCCAGAGAATACCACAACAAGTTCCGAGTTTCTTTAGCGTATCTGTAGCACTATGTTCTGTACAAGTTCTTCTGTTCTCCGCACAACAGAACTTGTCGAATGCTGATAGTTCCCAACAAATCGGCTTTCTCAGGACAAGTCATTTGCTGCTTCTGTATAGCAGTGTCCGAGAAGACTACGTAGTTTGGACGAACATTATAAACAGACTCACTCTAACTCCGGCCGTTGTTGATTTCATAGTTTATTGCAGGATACATCATTTATAAATTACAGAACATTTGATTGCGAAGCTCAGATGTTGTTACACTCAGACTAAATAACATTCCGGATGGTGCCCATAATAATCAACCGACCTTCTTGGCCCGTGGAATGGTCACAACTGACTTTGTTCCCAAGATGCTCGTCATAGGATGGCAAGCCCTAGCTACATAGTAGCTCTTAGCTACCTCCTACAATGGTGCTTACCCGTGCATTGTAGAATACTAGACCCTTTCCCTTGCACACCCATGCAGATCCCCCTATCAGAGATACTCTGTTATATCTGTCAATCACTCTTTGACGAAGTTGTCATCAGTAAACGGTTTTCCTCGTTCTGCCATCTTATACACTATTTTGTAACTTGTATTAGTGACAGATTCATTTTCAGTAAACTTTCTCGTAAAAAGATTGCTTTATGTTTCTAAACGTTTCATGGACTCATATTTCTCAGAGCGTAACTTCCCAGAAAACTTTGAATATGTTGATAGATGTTTTATTTCATAGTTGCACAGAAGACTGTTCTCTTTCAAAACGGCAACACTTTCGCTGTATATTACGCAATTGGTTTTCTGGTCCTTTTTTCCACAAAGAAGTACATTACTCCCCATTCTTCATTGAAAACGCGACACTCGGCTTCCACTTTTTTTTTAATCTTAGTAGCCATAATGAAGGGTGAAGTACACGGGATCTTAAAATGAAAAAGACATTGAATTAGAAACATAATTAAAATCCTATTAAAACACAAGAAAAGCAGAGGACTGGGGGCCATTAGTGAAGCTACAGCTCACCAAAGGTACATATAAAGTTTATAGGTACCTTTGGTAATAGAATATATCACATAATAAGGTTTGCAAAATATATAAATAGGACCGGCGTACATAAACAGTCTAGAGCAGTGTTTTTTCAACCGGGGTTCCGCGAGTGGCAGCCAGGGGTTTCGCCGAAACAGACCGAAATCGCCTAAATGCAACATTTCTGCCCATCTGGTTTATTATATAACAGAGCAGGGAACTCGCAAGACATGTTGTAGTTGTTAATATCAAGTTTATTTGCACATGATGACAATATAGCTTCTTCTCCGGTTCAAGGCCTGATGTTAACTGCCCTTGCCAACCCAATACGTCACGATTGAGCATCTCTCACCCTTTCACTCTCGATGCTCAATCGTGCTGTATCTATTTCCCACTAGATCCTAATAATACCCCAGTACTCCATTACTGTTACACCTCCCCATGTTTAATAAAGAATTTTCCTTATAAAGGAAAACTCTTTACTCCTAATCCCCTTACTCTATTCCCTCTTTTTCCTTACTTCTCACAATTCCTCTAATCTTCCCCAAACCAACTCTAACTTAAATGAATATTCAATTTCTTTAACTTTTTCCCCTGCTATATAGTCAACCCCCTTTTTCGTCGTTTCTGGCCCTTCAACCAACCATAACATATTTACATATCTTTAATAACAATTCAATCTTAACATTATATAATACATCATAACACATCTTCTTAAATATTTCTTTTCCACTTCATAAGCATTCCGCTTACTATTTCAAACGCTGATACCAACTCCCTTTTATCATCACCAACCCCACTAATTCTCCATTTTCGACTAACTTGAAATCACTTTCACACGATAGGAAGACAAAGAATCGGTGGCCACCGGAATTTAAAAAGAAGAAATAGAACTCTTTCAAAAAACAACACTCACCTAAATCACACACCCCTTTACCCCCCTATGTCATTTGAGACTTTATGTAATAAAGTCTACACCAATTATATCTCCCCCAGTACCACTCATTATGGTAACAGTTTACGCTGCTATCTACAGCACCAACCATCATCAAAAATATTCTTCACTTCTAAGTGTCTATATATTACAGACACTACCTTACCTCAACCTCACATTGTAATGTTAACCACAAAACACATCCCGAGGACACAATTAAAAAGGTCTATTATCCCTTAAGACCTCCTCCAACATTATACACAACACCTCACATAACCTCATCACCTCGTATAACTAATCTTCTCCAATACCTCAGGTTCTCTCTTAATGTCCATTTCTTATGGGCATATCTACTAAAATGCTCCACTTATGCCGTTATCAACAGCAACCTAGTAACCTTGAAATCTCCCCTTAAATGTTAACCATCAAACACAACATTGTAATCTGACCACTATATACACTACTCTAGCAACCCACATATTATTCTATCTCTGAAGCTTAATACACCCAAAGGGATAAACATTTACACCCTGCCCAGGCCATGTAACCCAATGCCTCTCTAAAATCTTCCACCTCCCAATTCATAATTCATGCCGTAACCCACAGCAGCAAAAATAATCACTCATGTCTGTGACTGCTTGCAATCAACTTTATCTCAGTCCATTTATTACGGACCCACAAACACCCCATGTCACTATGTCTCCCCTATGTTCATTTCTCATTAACACACTTACACCCCTTTATTATTGTACTGTTATCCACAGTGTCTAGTCAAACATGGATCCAATTCATGTTTACTCTTCGTCTGGGGTAATTTTCTTATTTTTCTATAACCCAGCAATCTCGTGTATATCATGGCTCTTCTGACTCCCCCCGGAAACTATGTTCAAAACTTTTCTCAGCTTTACCCCACTGAATATATTCATTAACCTTTTCTTCTCCCATGTGGCTTCTAATCCCATATATTTCTAATTAATGCTTACTTTAGTGTATCTCTAAAGTTTCCCATAACCATTTTACTTGTGTAGTAAGCTCGTCTTATGTTTCCAGCACTTCATAACCATATCAACCTCATTATGCTGATTATCACAGCCACAAAATACCCATGAACTTACTCTTCACAAAGAGAATGTGTCTCTCTATTAGCTCTCCGTAGTTTTATTAACTCTTTTCTGAACGAAGGGTCATAATTAAAGCCCCCTGTATTGTCTTTATTCTAGACAAAACCCTGTAATTTAAACATAACTTAATTAACTACTATTTAACACACAAAACAGCGAAATAAAATCACAACAGGACATCAAATCCCCCCCCCCCAAATTTTTATAACAATCATTTATGTTTCCCCTCAACTCAACTAAAGGTATGATGATGATGGTGATGATGATGGTGATGATGATACAACATACATCCTATTCTATTATTACCTAATAATACTGGTCTCTTTTACGGACCAGTTTATACACAAAATTCTAAGAACACAATAACCCTATTCTAAAATAATAACAATCATTTTACGGGACCAAATCAAGCAAAAAAAAACATTTTATACATGAGGCATCAACACTCAGACTCCACAAAACAATTGTCTTCTTGCTAAAGAGAAGGTTTTCAAAAAAATTAATTCCCTTTACAATTAACTACGTACAGTGGCCCATCCCCATTGGCCTCATTAATCACTGTAACACATATTTCTTCCTACAATTCATAGCTATTTCGTTATAAAACAAAACCATTCAATGTCAAGCATTAATGCCAAAATACTTATATACATATACATATATATATCTATTTCTGTTATCTACAGATCATCATAACGCGGAACAATACTTGTTCTCCTCGACCAAAATCACTACTCAACAACTGACCGTTCCTTTTTCTGGAAGTCAAACATTGATTATCTCCCCTCACAATTTTCTATCTTTTTCCAGCCTAACTCCTAATACATTATAACATCTAAAATATCCTCATAAGCAAGCACTGTAAACTACAGTTATTCCACTGTCATCTCAATGTACCAGCCATCATCTACTTATTACTTAACCTGTGGCTCGGCACACCAATTGTTTCCCACGGCTTTGTACCAAACATCACTACTGTTAACTACAGTATCTCCACCACGCTACTCCCATCAAAAGAACTTGTCTATTTACTATAGACCTCTCACCAAAACAACTAATTCTACTTCTAATTTTCTCGTCTACCCGACGCAATTACTTAACTGCATCAGTACTCTTCAACGTCTCACCAGCACTACTCTAAGCTATCTTCACGTCTCTCCTATCACTCTTCACATCGTGACGATAGTCAAATCGGTCACCCTCCTCGGAACACGTTCTCTAACATTCATTTAACTAAGCTTGTTTACCTTCTTATCTTTCACTCTTATTCATCGGAATTCTTTCAGAACTGCAACCCACGCCACTTATAACCGACAGCAGACCTCTCTTCTCTCGTTCCTGTTAAGAATACTAAACATGTTTTATAAAACATCATTCAGAATGTTAACTCCGTTTTCGTCATACACTTCATAATTCCTTCCAACGTCAGATATTCTACGAAAAGACATCACAATTCTCCAATCATTTTCTTTCTATCTCTCGATTTTCTCATACTCTATGTTCCACGATTTATCAACGTCACTTATCAACCACTCTTCTCATATTCACACGGACAATGACACACAACCTCGCTCTCATCTCACGCCTACTCTCGCATCGCGACAACCTAACGTCTCCATACTATTACTACAAAAAACACTTCAGACGCCAACTCAACATTCCAGCAATCATTCACCACAATCTACACGTATTTATCTCCTCTACACACATTGACACAAGACATATTAACGCCACTCTTACATTTTATCTATGTATTTCACTTAGGCGACGTCATCACACCTCTCTCCTACTTCCTTCATCACGACGAACACCTGTCTGACTACAGTTATACTCACGTATGAACAACGCACAACCAGACGAATTATTCCAGAGGACTTTCTCAATTCATTGCTTTCTTATATCTCTACTTTACTCAATCAGTCACTCCTATACGAAGGTCAGACCCTATACATTACCTCTCGCAACTTATATTGTTTTCACAGCACTATCTACCTCATTCTGGTAACTTCATTCTATACTTCTCCACACAACAACTTTCTCAGACTTCTTTCCCCACAAGCACGACGTAACTCGTATTTTTCAAGCATCCACTTCTACAGTCTCTTAATTCTCACGTTCAACTGTCTACTTTACACACAGGATACTCAGTACCTCCTCAATCTATATCTCCTCACCAGACAGTCTCGGTTCACCTGTCAACAATACTATTCTTTCTTCCCAAACCAACAAGCAAAACTATCTCGGACATCTCGTCATAGCTCTGAGTCAAACTATTTCTAATACGAACATTCATACTTAATTTATCTCTCACCCTCTACTAATTCTGTCCTAAATCTACCCTATTTTACTTAATTTACTCTCCCTATATCGTAACCAAACAGAAGATATCCTGTATTACGTAATCCACGTGGAATATCATTTGCCGTAACTCTCTAGCCTCAACAACACCCTCGACTATTCTGTACCATGTGATACTACACCAACAAAATTCATCTGCCTATTTTAGACAGCTCATATACCTATATGCTCAAATCGCAATTCTTCTCATAAGCCAAAACTATTCCATTTTCCTTCTCACCCCAGGAATTTAACCGTTATAGAGTGTGTCCAAGTTAAATATTTCATTGTCTCTCAATACATTAACCCGTCTTTCACTTATAATGTCATCTTCACTATCTGTTGTCAACTTATTAAAGTACTCAGGTCTTAAGGTCCTAAGGTCTTCTATTTTACTTAAGTCACTTTCTGTCGTTGAGTAAATTCCCGCTAACTGTCTACCACTATTCTTCTTCTTAAATGAGTTCTTTCTATTTCCTTTATTTGCGTCAGTCTGCTCACTGTTTCCTGTGTACCTTACGTAACGTTTATACTTTCCCATTTCGTCTTCAGACGACACACTAATAATAGTTCCTTCATCAGACTCATTATAGTTTACTGCAAACACGTCGGCCCTATTCCCATAGTCATCTTTAAAACGTCTGACTTTCTTTCTCTTTCTCGGTCTTCGTCCCTTAGCCTTCCCTACTTTCTTGTCATATAAGCTAGTATCTAGTTCTACAGAGTCACTAACCAAAACTCTGTCCGTCTGTCCACCAGCAACAATACCGTATGAGGGAACAATCACTCTTCGATTCAGGATCTGCTCGTAGTGCAGCTCTCTCATTCTCTGAATCATCAGTAATAATATCTGTTTCAGCATCACTATAATATTCGGCTGTAGGAATATCTTCTCCGTAACTTGAATTCTGACAGCTAATATTCCTACACCATTTGGGAATTAGTTTCCTGTCTATAGCTGAAGAACTTGACATGGCACTACCTCTATTAACAATCATACTATTCCTTTCCTTAATACTTTTCTTCATCTGTCTTTCTTTACGTTCTTGGTCCTCGTCTGTCCATCTTTCCTAACTTCAACCTTGTCTCTCTTAGTCAAATGAGCTGGTTTTGACTGAGTTTCTATTAAATCAGTTTGACTTCCCTTTGTTATCTTGCTGGCTGGTTGTACCTGGACCTTTTTCTCTACTGTATCTACCTGAGTCTGTGTACTATTTTCTATCGTATTACCTGCCTGCGTCTGTGTCTCTCGGTTTCTTTTCTTTACTAATATCGTCGTCTTCTTTTCCTGTCTACTAGTCACATTCGCAACCATTTTAGGATTAGTCTGTATTTTATTTACAGGTTCAACTCTGTCTCTTACACCTGAGTTTAGATATTGTCTTTGCCTTTTCTCTAACCAGTCGTCACGTCTTTTTCTAGCAGTTGCACTGTGAGAGGGCCAGTCCCATGATTTCCTTGAAATGTTTCTCTCACGCCCATTTTTGTATTTATAACTACTATACCAGTCCGACCTTTCACTATTTCGTCTGTTCTCACCGTCTTTTACTCTATATAGATCAGGCCTTGGTTCGTCATAACCATATTGTCTTCTGTCTTTATTAAGCAATGGCTGTCTCCTGTTATTCTTTCCTACTCCATTACAGTCTACCTTAAATCTATAAGGGTCTTTTCTAGTCGTTCTGTTCTTCAACGTTTCCAGAAAATTCTCTACTTCCGTAATTGACACCTTTAATTCCCCTAACCATGTACTAACACGTTGTAACTCCCCACTCAAGTAATTCATATTTCTTCCTTTTTAAATATCTATCAACCTGAAACAATCTTTCTACTTCTTCTTCTGTATATTCTTGAACTCAGCCGAAATTATGCCTGTTTCTCCACTGTGCTGTGATGGAACTGTTATGCTAAAATATTTCTATATACATCACTAAATCAATTTCACAGTCGTACTTATCTAAATTAACTATATGATTCACACAAGAGAATTGTTCAATTAGTCAATTGTACGTAAAATTACCTATGTTCGTTATCGGTTAGAATACGCCAGGAGTCTTGTTCCGCCATGCTGAAATATACTTAAACAAAGCAAGCAAAGAACCACACAATTGCAATTTCTTAATTTAAGGAATACACTCACTTGTTTCGTAAAACAGTACAGTTAGTTTCTATGTTTGGGAACCACACAATTTTACCCTGATTTTGTTTCTTGATCCAAGCCTGACGTACTTTCCTCGACTCGCCGTTGGATTAAACTCAAAGACCAGGAGTCCGCGTCAGCTGAAAATCATTCGCGGAGTTCAGGTAGCAGAGTTCAGGTAGTCTGTCTCTTCCCCCAGGTAACTTCGTCTCTTCAGTTAGTTACTTCTCTTGGGATGCCTGGATAATCTTCAACCCCTGGTTGGGTCCCTTCTGAGAGAGTACATCATCGACGTCTTGAGATAGTCAGCCTGACAGACAACAGCGAGCGGCTCTCGATTGCAGTGGAGCCCCGAGATAGTCGGTCTCGTCAACAAAACATTGGGCAACCCTTATTTATTTACTGTCTCGATTGTTTTATTAAAATGTTCTTTCTCACCTGACTCAACAATCAGACGACTGGGTTTCTGGATTGCCCATTTATCCAAAGTTCTGTGAAGTCTAAAGCGTGGGTGTCTCAGTTTTTTGAATGATCAAAGAGCAGCACTTTCCAACAGCAAGTTTCAAATCGATCAAACTCGATCACTGAGCAGTCTTGGTCAGCTCCCCGAAACAACGATGTATGGCAGCGGCTTTGATAGCCCGTTGAAACAAACGCCAACGCAGGTGGCGTCTTGGATCAAGCTCTTGAAACTGGCAAAATTCAGGATATGGTAAGCCCTTTGGAAGTGACAATTCTAGGCAACGGCTATGGTAAGCCCATTGAAAACGACAAAGTTCAGGCACCGGCCATGGTAGGCCTCTTGAGGTAAAAATTTGCAAAACAGCGGGTATGACAAGCCTCTTGAGGTGAACAATGCAAAGCGCCGGCTATACCAAGCCTCTTGAGTTGTACTATGCAAAGCGACGGCTCTACCAAGCCTCTTGAGTTGTACAATGAAAAGCAACGGCTATACCAAGCCTCTTGAGTTGTACAATGCAAAGCGACGGCTCTACCAAGCCTCTTGAGTTGTACAATGAAAAGCAACGGCTATACCAAGCCTCTTGAGTTGTACAATGCAAAGCGACGGCTCTACCAAGCCTCTTGAGTCTAATTTGTTTGTTATCTCAAGTCTTTAAAAAAGACCTACAGAGGACCACCCCTGGGCGGGCTTTTGGCCTCTGTATTCACAGATAACTGAAATTTACAATTTACTGGCTTTCTTCTGAGTGCGCCTTATTACGTTCACTAGTTGTTCTTCAACGTGCCGCAAGTGTTTCTGGTTATTCATAGGACTGGAGCATGGAACATCTTCTCCGCGATGTTATTCAGCATTACTTCGCGTTGTTTTTTCTTTCTTTATCAACCGGACCATATCAGGTTCGCATCCTCGGTCCTAGGCAACATTTCGAGTCCTATAACAGAGCAGGGAACTCGCAAGACATGTTGTAGTTGTTAATATCAAGTTTATTTGCACATGATGACAATATAGCTTCTTCTCCGGTTCAAGGCCTGATGTTAACTGCCCTTGCCAACCCAATACGTCACGATTGAGCATCTCTCACCCTTTCACTCTCGATGCTCAATCGTGCTGTATCTATTTCCCACTAGCTCCTAATAATACCCCAGTACTCCATTACTGTTACAATTACATAAAGTAGGACATACACTGGGATGATCGCACATAGTTCCTTGAGCAACGTAAACAGTTGCGTAAGGATCTGCTCCAGCAGAAAGGCTGAAAAATACTGGCCTAGAGACTAGCTCGATTAAAACCTTGACTGGGGAATTTTTCTGACCTGGGGATAATATTTTCGTACTAACACGAAGCTTCTATTGCATTTTAATGCTATGCTTTCTACTTTATTGCCTCTATTCACACATGTAGTTCACATACCTATCACTGTCAAACAAGTATATCCTTTTTACATACCTATACAATGGATGACAGGCAAAAAGATGTAAATATTTATGGAGCGTCGGACCTGTGTTGACAGCCGGATGCATCTAGGGGCAGGAAAGATGCATGTTTGTGTGTTGCCATGGACACCATGGTAACATCAGAGCATAGGCGGAGCTACCACGAGCCGGGCAAGGACTTGGGATGACGCGAAATAAGCAAACATTACAATAAACACGAAAATCTAGATAATTGAAAGCAGTAAATTTAAAGCACACAGTTGCCAGGAGATGTCCACACGTGTGAAGATCTCATAGTATTCTAAACATAACATTTAAATTTAAATTGTATCACAACGTCTCGTGTTTCATACGTTTTATCAAGCAAATTCAAGTACCGTCGGCGGGCCGGATGAACTGAAGTCACGGGCAGGATCCGGCCCGGGGGCCGTAGTTTGGTGACCCCTGGCTTCAAATGATAAACTGTACACCGCGAGAATTTAAAATGGCCATGTTAATTCCTTATGATGATAGTAGATAATAAGCACCAACGTTTTGTTCTCACTGGTTGGAGAGCTCTTGAGCATGCTAATAATGAGTACAATGCCTGCCCCTCCGGGGAAAGACACCAAATGATCACTAGTTTCCCATTTCTTCAAGTCGTACACAGTAAACAGCTTTAATCTACGGGATCAAACAATAGGGCTGCAAGCAATAGAACAATCTAAGATCACAACTCTGACTTTCGGCAGTTAGTAACTACATAACAGGACTGACAAGACTACAACACCCTTAGAGTCTCAATTCTAGTCTTCGGCATTTCTGGTCTCAACCACACAAACATGGCTAGCAATTTTACAACACTCTAAGACCACAACACTGGCCAATTGGCAGTTAGTGTCTTAACAACAACAAAAAAGGACCCAAAATCTTGGAAAAGTACGCCAGTAATAGAAAAAGTTGATAAATATTATCATCATCGTGTGTTATGCCGATAAGTGTGGGCAGTCATATTTCGCCATCTCACTCGATCACTAAAGTCGTGGGTCAGCCCTGTGTTCTTGTCTAGATATTTATGTCTTTGCCTTCCCCTGGTTTTCCCCCTTAAACTTGCCAGTTGTCACCAAGATCTCTAGTTTGTTTCTTCTCAAATGGTGCCAAAACATCCTGACTGTCTACATCTAACTTCTCTAATCAGAAAATAAACATACCCAAAATAGTAGTTTCACCTTTCAAAATTCTTGCTATGTCGTTTCATATTTATGCTGTTTTCACTATAATGGTTCTCGTTAGTGTTGATGTGGTGTCAATAGGGCCCTAGTCCAGCTAAAGTAAAGGGCCCTTTTCCCAAGCTTGGCATGCATCGGATATACTCAAGAGTGTAGGCCACGGAGGCAAACGGCCAGCTTCCACGGCCAAAGGTGCTAGGATCTGTGTGAGGGCACGAAGCACCGGGTGCACGATGTTCCCCTCCCCGAGGAAGAAGTGGCTTGGGAGCAGGCACAGTTAGCAGTTAGGGACAAGCACGAAGACAAGGCAAAGCAACGTCTCGAAACATGCTTCGAACACACAGTAGGAGAAAGACACCTGGAGTCATAACCCGGGTTTGCCATCCCCCAGAGAGTTTCAGGAAGATAAAGGGCAGAAACATTGTGGGAAGGATCATAATTCTCTTACCGGGCTTGTTATGCAGCGGTATTTTTACCCTTGCAGCGTAGTACATACACGTGCTATTACTTCTAGTGCTCTGGACTGATTCTTGCGTGTGGATTAGCCTTCTCTATTATCAGTGTTCCTCGTCATCTGGCGAATCCACTCCAACTTCTGAGGTACTTATAATTTACTTCCCCAAGTAAAGGATGAAAAGTCAACATGCTAGTCCAGCTGACCGGTGTATGTTGCTAACCTGATATTTCATAGACAAGTTTATATCACATGGCTGATGGGGTCATAATCACGTCCGCCGCCTTTACTACCCCAAACGTTTCCTGATATCCGTTTTTGGTTGAGTCGACGTGAGGGCCCAGTTCAGATGTTAAAATCAGTCCGGAGGTCAGCATGGCCGAACGGATAAGAACGCGCGTTCTTAAACATCCGGTGTGCTGATGACGACGTAAGGGGTTCAACTCCTAGACCGGAAAGTTGGACAAAAATGTTGACTTCTCGTCCTTGACTTGGGAATGTAAATTACAAGTACCTATGAATTCGAAGTGGGCACGCCTGATGGCGAGGGACACTGGTAATAGGGAAAGCTAATCCACAGGCAAACTTCAGTCCTGTGCTACTAGACGTAGTAATAGTAGTATGTATGGATTACGCTTGAGTTCAAAGCGAACGAGCGGAAAAGAAAAAAAATATCTGCCCCAGTGAAATTCGAACACATAACCTTTGGACTGGAGGGCAAGGGTGAAAGCCACTGCGCCACCGTGGCTTGTCATTTGCTTGTGACGTACATATGTGACGTGTATATGTGGCGTGTACATGTGACATGTTTATGTGACGTGTATATATTTGTCCCGGTTTGTTATTAACCGATTAAGGACCATGGGATGATTAATCATCTTAAGCGACGTCCCGTATCTGCCATGTACTTATATTCAGTAATTTTCCCTAAGCAACCCCCTTTAATTTCTCTGTAATCCCTTTTATCACGCAGAGTCTCGTAGCGGGCGAGAACTGGAAGCGGTTCTACCCCCCACTGGTGACTTGCGGGATAACCGAGCCGGTCGCTCAGAAAGCAATGGCAAACTACTGAGCGCAGTCTTGCCAAGAAATCAACAGACAGCTGAAAGATGCTGCTGTTGACAGCGATGTCCTGTAAAGGATATGCGAATTAAAAAATAAACTTTAATCTATATCTATAAAAGAGACTGTATGTATGTCCGTTCTGTATGCGTTCGCGAACGGTCCATACGATTGAGATGAAATTTTCTACACGATTTCTTTTCATTCCTGTGCAACTTTCTGTAATAGCTTTTTAGTTTTTCTTCGGCTACTTACTTACTAAAATTTAATATTTCATTTTTCATTATAATTTCTATATAGCAAGGAGGCGTAACTCTAGAAAAGTAATTTCAAGGGGCATAACTTTTAATAACATTTCTATATACTTTATAGTCATATTGTTGCATCGTTTTCAAAGATTTATAAACTCTTTGTCTATAGTTATTTACAGGCATATGAGTTATAATAAATAATGATATAATCTTTAAGGCATTTTCAAAGTTTTCATAAAAATAATGCATAATGCATAACATTGTAACTCATCTTTTTATGCTTAAAGAAGTTATCTACAGTCATGTAGGTGATTAAAAACAGTTTTCATTAAAAATAATGGATGGTGTGTGGAAGGACATTCTTTTAAGTTACTGTGTGAATTTAATGAGACGCTCCCCGCCAGGAGCTGGGCGAAGCCATGCCGGGTCAGATAGATAGACAGACAGATAGTCGGGAACGGGAGCTTATATGACTACTTATATGAATTAAATTAGATGCTCCCCACCAGGGACTGGGTGAAGCCGGGCCGGTTCAGACGGACAGACAGACAGACAGACAGACAGACAGACAGACAGACAGACAGACAGACAGACAGACAGACAGACAGACTGACTGACTGACTGACTGACTGACTGACTGACTGATAGATAGATAGATCCGGGTCAGCTAGTATGATATATAATACAACACGTATGCTACCACATTAACAACTCTTAAGTCATAACCGTGCACACCCTCACTTCAAATTTTCGACCATCTAATTTTGTTTGGTCCAAACCTACTTTTTGCTTAGCACTGAATCTGCTAAGTGAGCACGTTAACTACTTTTCCCCTAGCATTAGTTTCCATAGTTACCAACATTCCAAGTTTTCAAGCAGTCAGAAAAACAAGATGATTTATATAGGCGCCTCTAGTCACCTTTGATATAAATACTAGTAGTGGTCAAGCCGTCTGACTCGGGCTCCGAAGGTTGTGGGTTCGATTCCGGGCCGCGTCCTTCGATTTACGAGTGAATTTTTTTCGAAGACCCCTGGGGGTCGTCGCCGGTGAAACTAAGTTCATGCTTTGTGCGACGCTTTACGCGCTGCGGAAAGAGACTGGCCATATGGGATAAAATCCTGTGCAATGAAATCGACCCTGTCAATTTTAAGCGACTTTTATAAATACTAGTTTATCGTGAAAGGGATAAATGGTGCACATGCAATAATAATAATGAAATGAGGCAGTCTCGCGGCTTTTCGCTGGCTAGAGGGCACATGACATTATTGTAATGGACCCACAGAGCACGCTGAGAAGGGCGTAGATAGGCATGCTTCATACAGAGTGGCCTGTTTCAATTAACAAATCAAAGATAGGGAGTATACGTTGGAATATTTTTCCTAGGTCAATGCTTGTGGCTGCGGTTTGCTTACACATTTTCCCCGTGTTGGACTGGTAGTGCATGGTTCCGTCGCCCTGCTACTGAGTTGAGTGCGTGGAGCGACACTGTGAGCTAGCTGTGGATTTCATGTAGAGTGCTTTTACATCTGTCCGCGGTTGTTCGTGACGTGAACTGCATTTTCGGGAAAAATGGCGGCCGCCGATTGCTGAACTAACTGGGTTTGCCTTATGCAGTATTGTGTGGCTGCTGGTTTTCTAGTGACTGTCACTTCCATCGGCGACGAACCGTATTTTTCGGGGCGGACTTTTGTGTTGGCATTCTGGCTGCGGCACTATGCAAAGTATACATGTGCGGGCTGTTGGTTTGTCGAGACTCCGGTCCGTTCCACTTTTCACCTGGGACAGTGAGGAGCATAATGTATGATATTCACTGGCACAGAAATGGAGCATGAAGGGGCAACCCTTTACCGTGAAGTTGGAACCGTAACTAACTTGGGAAACGAACAGGCAGACAAACTGGCTGGGTCTGCACCGCTGCCTGGGGTAGTTTGTTAACAATGAGCATGTCCTTTGCAGGACGTTGCGATTAACCACAACTTTAGGCAATTTTACGTTCAGTAGTTTGCCATTGATTTCTGAACGAGAAGTCAATGTTGAAGTCTAAACTGGCGCGTGTACGAAATGATTCCGCAACCTCTGTATCAGCGTACTGAGAGATAGAGCGTGGGTGGGGTATTGCTGCACGATAAGGTAGATGTGATGAGGGTCTCTGAAATTATATGTAAAGTGTGAAAGAGCAGATACACCATCATTGCCTGGAGAGAATGATGCAGCAGGGAGTGACCTGAGGATCTGGCCTATATTAGGTGCACTGAAAAAGGCCAGACGGACATATAATTAGAGTGCAACTGATACCATTAGAATTGGGACTCTTCACTTGTTGTTGAAGATGAGGACGGAAAGATTGGACTAGATAGACAGTAGACAGACTGGTGGATAAATGAGATTAGACAGGATAGCAGACAGAATGATGGATAGATTGGACTAGACACAAAAGCAGACAGAATGGTGGATAGATGGGACTAGACAGGCAATGAGACACACAGACTGGGGGATAGATGGGACTAGATAGACAAGCAGACAGACTGGTGGATAGATGGGACTAGATAGACAAGTGGACAGACTGGTGGATAGATGGGACTAGACAGGCAATGAGACACACAGACTGGGGGATAAATGGGACTAGATAGACAAGCAGACAGACTGGTGGATAGATGGGACTAGATAGACAAGCAGACAGACTGGTGGGTAGATGGGACTAGATAGACAAGCAGACAGACTGGTGGGTAGATGGGACTAGATAGACAAGTGGACAGACTGGTGGATAAATGGGACTAGATAGACAAGTGGACAGACTGGTGGATAGATGGGACTAGACAGGCAGGGAGGCACACAGACTGGGGGGATAGATGGGACTATATAGACAAGTTGACAGACTGATGGATAGATGGGACTAGACGGGCAGGGAGACACACAGACTGGGGGATAGATGGGACTAGATAGACAAGTGGACAGACTGGGGGATAGATGGGACTAGATAGACAAGTGGACAGACTGGTGGATAGATGGGACTAGACAGGCAGGGAGACACACAGACTGGGGGGATAGATGGGACTAGACAGGCAGGGAGACACACAAACTTGGGGATAGATGGGACTATATAGACAAGTGGACTGACTGGGGGATAGATGGGACTAGATAGACAAGTGGACAGACTGGGGGATAGATGGGACTAGATAGACAAGTGGACAGACTGGTGGATAGATGGGACTAGACAGGCAGGGAGACACACAGACTGGGGGATAGATGGGACTAGACAGGCAGGGAGACACACAAACTGAGGGATAGATGGGACTAGACAGGCAAGGAGACACACAAACTGGGGGATAGATGGGACTAGATAGACAAGTGGACAGACTGGTGGATAGATGGGACTAGATAGACAAGTGGACAGACTGGGGCAGAGATGGGACTAGACAGGCAGGGAGACACACAGACTGGGGGATAGATGGGACTAGATAGACAAGTGGACAGACTGGTGGATAGATGGGACTAGATAGACAAGTGGACAGACTGGGGGATAGATGGGACTAGATAGACAAGTGGACAAACTGGGTCATAGATGGGACTAGACAGGCGGGGAGACACACAGACTGGGGGATAGATGGGACTAGATAGACAAGTGGACAGACTGGTGGATAGATGGGACTAGATAGACAAGTGGACAGACTGGGGGATAGATGGGACTAGATAGACAAGTGGACAGACTGGGGGATAGATGGGACTAGATAGACAAGTGGACATTCTGGTGGATAGATGGGACTAGATAGTCAAGCAGACAGACAGACAGACAGACAGACAGACAGACAGACAGACAGACGGACGGACGGACGGACGGACGGATTGACGGACGGACGGATGGACGGACGGATAAAGTTAGATCGATGGGACCGAGTTAACAAAAAGAAAAAAAACAACTTTAAAAGTAATTATTAAGAACAGGATGTGCAAGACGTCAGGTATTTAGTGCACTCAAAGCCTAAACTTCTAACAAGAGCAAATGAAGCGACTTCAATCATTCTATTGATCCCATCACTGGAGATCATATACAGAAGACACATGACTGGTGAAAAAAAAAAAAAAATAAATCACACAATGACAATGCACAATCAAGTGGAACATTCACAAAAACCACACTCATTCTGACAATATAAAAGGGAAGCAACTGACATGAGAGAAATTATATCTGTCGACGCTTCAATCAATCAGGATTTGTCTTCCTTATCTAGATTTTCTGGCATCATTGTTCCGGTGTTGTAGATCGCGGTTGACAATGTGCTTTTATGTTGCCAATGTATGGACGAATGATAGTTTGAAACTGATTTTAGTTAAACATCATCAACATCAGGTCAGCGTGTCAGAGAGGTTTAAGACGCCAGCGCTTAAACTTCCTTGCGCTGATGTTGGGGTACTGCGTTAATTCCACATACCGGTCGGTTGGACTTAAACGTTGACTTCTCGTTCAGTATTAGTTTAGTAGTCTGCCATTGCCTCCTGAATAACCGACGCCTCGTACCATCGAAATCAACGCAAAGCGGCCTGCTACCAAATCGCAAGCAGATAACTTAGAACCCTCGACTCGGTCTGACGAGGAATGATGAAACTGCATGCCTCGCTATCATCTGATTAATGGCAGGCGTTTAGAAAGCAATGGCAAACTACTGAACGTAAAATTAATTAAAACATCAAACCGAGGTTGGTCGTAACGTCCTGCAAAGGACTTGTAAATTGTTTACAAAAATCACCATCATCAAGTGTCTTGCCCGGCTGTCGTTGGCGATCATGCCTCTCCACATCTTGCCACCTCTGACAGTTTGTATCAATTACAGTGCCGATATCTTTCCGTGCCATGACACAAGACGGTCCAGAATGTTCTCCCGCTGTTTTCCTATATCTCTCTTTCTACAAGTCTTGCCAGTTGCCACAACATATTCACATTTTTCTGTTGTCTTGATCTGGCCACACAAATACAAGCAATACATAGATAACATATCACGACTGCCTGTTTATGATATCTGTTTGTTAACCGCTGTCAGAACATTTAAGATGACTTATTTTGGCTTTCCAATGAATTTTCAGCATTATTCTGTAAAAGTCACGCTTTTCAGGCCTCAAGGAATGTTTTTGGGTGTTTACTAATTGTCCAGAATTCACAGCCGAAGGTTAAATCACTCAGTGCTGAAGGATAATATACCGCTAAATGTGACCGCCCATTTGAACAGAAGGATTATATATCGCCATAACTGAGACATCATGTTATTTATTTTGTTTCACGGGTTCTTCCACAATTTCAACGTTCAGTTAATGAAAATGTAAATTATTCTTCTTGCTCATTTGGATGTGTACATGTTTGGTCCACACCTAGGGTGTGTTTAGTGCTGAATCAGTTAACTGGATCATTCAGTCGTTACGTCGATTTCCTTCACAAGTATGCTATGTTAACTTGACCTATCAGCATGCCGTATTAACTGTACCATTTAGTTGTTAACCAAATGGACAGTGCCATTAAATGTCTACCTTAGCTTAAAGATGGTAATGATTGGGCCCATTAGCTAATAGTGTTTTTCACCTCGTCTGTGGAGAGTAGATAGAAAGCCTTCAGTATGCATGTAATGCTACCTTGTTTTCAAGTCAGGATTTCTAATATTCTTCCGCAGTTCATAAACAAATCCATATGTATTGTTTGGCACTACATAACATAAAAACTGAAGCCTATATTTTCCGACCGGGATTAGAACCTGTCACATCCAAATGCCGACAACACGTCGCTTGCAGGAACACATGTACGCATGACCAACTAGACACCCCTGGTCGTGCGTCGAAGTGCACTTGTTGCAGCAGCCAGCACTGTCGTCATTTGGAGGTGACAGGTTCGAATCCCGTAAGGTAAATATAGTTTTCAGTTTTTATATTGTCTAGTACAGTGGTTCTCAACCTTTTTTGGCCCGTGCCCCCCCCCCCCCACCCCTTCACCATATTTTCAGAACGCCATTCTCCCCTTTCGTATTTCCACCCTAAAAATCCCCCCTCCCCCTTACACAGTATACGTAATAATGGAAGCTAAACTTAATAGCACATACTAAAACAAGTCTAGACGCATACGTAAAACGTGATTTGCGGGTCTACTTACGTTATAAAATTAATTTCAGAAGGGTGAGACGTATAGAACCATAAAGTATGAAGGGAAAAACATTATCAAGTAATCGATTCTTGTATTAACACGATCTTGAAATAATCTTAATCCCCCCACCCCTGGAAACCCTAAAATACCCCCCCTTGGGGGGGGGGGGGAATTACCCACGGGTTGAGAACCACTGGTCTAGTGCGTCCTCTAGTCTCTACTTGCTTCTTCTACTTCTATGAGGCCAAACAATGCATGTTTATACATGTTTATACATGTTTATTTATGAAATGTCTTAGTGGCCTAAAAGGGTTCCCCCAATTAATACTCCACATTATTACAAGTACCTCAGAAGTCGGAGTGGGTTCAGCTCATGGCGAGGGGCATTAGTAATAGAGAAAGTTAATCCAATTACACACAAATCAGTTCAGTGCACAAGAAATATTAGCTCGTGTATGGACTACGCTTGAGTTCAAAGCCAGCGTATAAAAAATAAAACAAAAATTCCAAACTAGACAATATTCAGGAAAAAATATTTGGGATGGAAAAAGCAACGAGGAAAGGAACTGTTAGCCTCACCCCATCTGTCGTGACTCAGAATATATGAAGGCCTAACATTCCATATTCTAGTGGTTGAAACATCAATGGAACAACCTTTATCTGAATTCTTACCCATTTCATGAAATATGATCGATCCCGGAGCCTCAACTGATCCCGAAAAACATCCGGCGACTTCTGATATATATATATATATATATATATAATATATATATATATATATATATATATATATATATATATATATATATATATATATATATATATATATATATATATATAACTGGTACCTTGTCGTCTTGACAGACTATAGTTTGTAAAACAGAGTTATACTTCTCCATAACACAACACCTGGGCTGAATATATAGACCAAGTGTTGCCCATGCAACATGATCCCTCTCTCGACCTGCCTAGTTTACTCCGGAGGAAAAGTAACACCAATACGTCTGGAACAAGATAAACTGCAGAAGCTGTCGGATCAGCAAAGCAGTGCTCTAAATGTCCGCCTGTCGGAGCTTCGATCCTAGACCAGTTGCCAAACAAGGCTTAGGGCCTAGTCTGCCCTGCCATGGCACTTAGTCTTTAGGTTGCATTACCTCACACTAGGATCAGGCTTGTACTCTTCCAATTGCGCTCCTCTGCCAGAAGCCATTGGCACAATGTGGGGTGTCAGGTATATATATATATATATATATATATATGTAACAATGGTACTGTTCCAGCATTTCGCCCGGCGTGTGTTACTTGAGGTCTACAGGTGAAATAAGAAGAGCAACACTTTGTCTTCCGTCAATGCGCATGCCGTCAAAGGCGACTAGGAGGGGTTGGTGTGAGGCTGGCTCCTTCATACCGTAGAGAAAACATTAGCCTGCGTACAGAAGGAGGAGGAGGAGAAGAAGAAGAAGAAGAAGAAGAAGAAGAAGAAGAAGAAGAAGAAGAAGAAGAAGAAGACTTGTCCATGTTCATTGGCCTGTTGCATTTCTCGCTTCAACTGCCCAGGAGACAAAATGCCCGATGACAAATGCGATGCAGCAATTGCAGGCCCTCCTGCACATACGACGCTTCAACAGTCGCGGAAGTGAGGCAACAAATCAATACTCACCACGAGAATGCGAGTACCCACAACTGCAAGCCTGACTCACCCCCTCTTCTTCCCACCTCACGTGTTTGATTCATCGTGTAATCCCCTGTCTCCCTCACTTGATATTCATTTACTTACTTTGCCAAGAAGCACATTCAGTCAATCCTCAGTTGGCCAGCTTGTTCGGCCAGTGTCTTTTGAGAGGCATCGTGTGAGTTTGTGTTTCTGGACTTGCTAGAAATAGATAATGCATCGACGTGAAGTTTGCACAATACAATTGTCATATCATTTGTTATATATCAACGAGTTGTGGTAAAGTAGCTAGTGCCATATCTTACCAATACATTGGTTCAGGTTTGAATCTTCAGAAGAGGCAGGATTTTTCCAGGATCAGTTGAGGCTCTGGGGTGGACCCAGTTTCATGAAATGGGTAAGAGTTAAGATAAAGGTGGTTCTACTGCAGTTTTACCCGCTGGAATGTAACGTGTTAAGTCTTCATATATTCTAAGCCACGACATATGAGGACAGGCTTCCAGTTCCTTTCCTCGTCGCTTTTTTCTTCCCAAACATTTCCTGACCATTGTCCAGTAAGCATTTTGTTTTTGCGTTCACTCGCTTTCAAAACACGTGTAGTCCATACACCCGCTACTACTTCTAGTCCACTGGGCAGAATTTTACTCGTGGATTAGCTTCCCTTGTTAACAGTGTCCTTCGCCATCAGGCGAACCCACTCCGACTTCTGAGGTATTTGTAAGTTACGTTCCCAAGTCAAGGACGAGAAGTCAAAATGTGAGTCCACTTGTTAAAACCGGACTATTGTTATGTTAGGCAACCATTGTGTCACTGCGGTTCCGTGAAATGAATACAGGATAATTTTCAGAATTGTCCTCAAAGGAAAGGCGGTATGAAAAAGAACTGATCATCTCATCTTGTTACGCGTAGCTCAGCATGGCCGAGTGTATAATAACGCGTGTTCTTAAACATCCGGTGTGCTGATGCCGAGGTAAGGGGATAAACCCCTATACCGGACAGCTGGACTGAAATGTTGACCTGTCGTCCTTGACTTGGGAACGTTAATTACAAGTACCTCTGAAGTCGGAGTGCGTTCGCCTGATAGCGAGGAACACTGTTAATAAGGAAAGATAATCCACGCGCAAATATTCAGTCCAGCATTACTAGAAGTATTGTGTACGGACAATGTTTGAGTTCAAAGCGAGCGGGCGCAAACAAAAACAAAAATATCATATGACGCCGTAATTGAGTATATCCGGCCCACAGCGGGCAGTATCAGTGATGGGACTGTCCAGTTTGTTGATCAAACAGACTTGGGCTGGGGTGCTGTAGAAGCTAGTGTGCTGGGTTGTTGACTGCAGTGGTCTGGGTTTGATCCTCACCATCGTGCTCGAATACAGCCCTGGGATGACGCCGAAAACAGGTCCTGGGTTCTCTAGCACGGGGTGATGGTCATACTGGGCGGGGGGAGGGGGTGCAGGGGGGCTGGTCTAGTTCCTCTACAAGTCGTGGCCAGTTGTGTGTGTGTGTGTGTGTGTGTGTGTGTGTGTGTGTGTGGAGTTAGACTGGTCCCTCTACAGATTCAAGCCGTGACCAAGTGTGTATGTGTGTGTGTGTATGTGTGTGTGTGTGTGTGTGTGTGTGTGTGTGTGTGTGTGTGTGTGTGTGTGGAGTTAGACCGGTCCCTCTACAGCAGTGGTTCTCAACCTTTTTTGGCCCGTGCCCCCCTTCACCATATTTTCAGAACGTCATTTCCCCCCCCCCCCCCTTCCTATAACAAATTTGGCCCGTGCCCCTTCACCATATTTTCAGAACGTCATCCCCCCACCTGTCATATTTCCTACCTAAAAATCCCCCCACCCCTACACAGTATACGTAAAAATGGAAGGTAAATGTAATAGCATATACTAAAACAAGTCTAGACATCCACATAGAACGTGATTTGTGGGTCCACTTACTTTATAAAATGAGTTTTAGAAGGATGAGACGTACATAACTGTAAAGTATGAAGGGAAAAACAATATCAAGTAATCGGTTCTTGTATTAACGCTATCTTGAAATGGTCTTAATTCAACTCCCATCCCCTCCCCCCATGGAAACCCTAAAATTCCCCCCTGGTGGGGAATTCCCCACCGGTTGAGAACCACTGCTCTACAGAATCAAGCTGTGACCAAGCGCACAGGGGCGAATGTGTGTGTATGAGTGTGTTTGTGATCTGTCTTAGAGGCACAACGCAATTAACTACTGGTAGTATCCAGTTTGCGCAGTATCCAGTTTGTGTAGCATCCAGTTTGTGTAGCATCCAGTTTGTGTAGCATCCAGTTTGTGTAGTATCCAGTTTGTGTAGCATCCAGTTTGTGAGACTGGCTCCACCTCACGGCCATGCTGTTCAAGTTAGTGGCATGTCCTTTGCAGGACGTCGCAGTCAATCACAGCATTTGTGGCTGTTCGTGATTTACTAAGGCAAGTTTATGTTCAGTAGGTCTGCCATTGTTTTATGAACGACCGATGTTTATACCACTGTATGAAAACAGTAGGTTGCCATTGCTTTATGAACGACCGACTGTTTATACCACTGTATGAAAACAGTAGTTTGCCGTTGCTTTATGAAAGTCCGACTTTTATACCACCGTATGAAAACAGTAGCCTGCTTCCAAACAGCCCACAGTTGTGTTTCGAACGCGGTATGCTGGATTGCGAATCGCGTCCGAACACCTCCGCCACAGTGTCGGCCGTACTGGCGGGAACAAACCCATCTCTGTTTCTACCTACCATCGAATCCAAGAGGGTTTCCTTGGTGGATGTAAAGGTCCATAACTTCCCAGCCGTATGTGAATATTTGACGTGGAATCATCCGTTATTTGCAGATGGATGTGAGGTTTACATTAGCCTCACAGTGCATTAGCTGATCAATAGGTATATACAAACAGGGGGGGGGGGGAGGGAATACAGGGAGGGGTGCTCTATCATTGAACACTGGGATATGAAGAGGGCATGCCAGCACACGTCCTAGACATCTCTTCATAGACTCATACTGAAAGACATACAGGAGGAGTAGGAGATGATGTGGAGAAGGAGTAGTAAGTTGTGGAGAAGCATTAGCTTCAGCAGGAGGAGCAGATGAAGAAGAAGAAGAAGAAGAAGAAGAAGAAGAAGAAGAAGAAGAAGAAGAAGAAGAAGAAGAAGAAGAAGAAGAAGATAGTAATAACAAGAAGAGTTAATGTTAATTTCATATCCTTTATATGACATCGCAGTCAACACCAGCATTGTTTGCTGTTCTGATCTCTTGGCAAGTTTACGTTGAGTAATTTAACAAGACGAAGAAGCGCTAATAATAATAATAATAATAATAATAATAATAATAATAATAATAATAATATTAATAATAATAGATAATTATAATAATAATAAGAAGAAGACAAAATAGATAATAATAATAATAATAATAATAATAATAATAATAATAATAATAATTTTTGCATATCCTTTACAGGACATCGCTGTCAACATCAGCATCTTTCAGCTGATTGTTGATTTCTTGACAAGATTACGCTCAGTAGTTTGCCATTGCTTTCTGAGCGGCCGGCTCACATACCCCGTAAGTTACTGACGCGATTCGAACCACTGCTGATTCTCACCGTCGTCACGTTACTTACGAGAGTATACGAGATTACGGAGAAAAGTCGCTAACCTCTAGGCCAGGAAGCCGGCAACGATAATAATAGCAACAACAATAACATACTCACATCGATGCAAACAACACATGAACAATTTACGAAAAGTATAGATTAAAGAAACTACTGCGCGTAACCTTGCCAAGAAATCAACGATCAGCTGAAAGATGCTGATGTTGACAGGGATGTCCTGTAAACAGTGGCGTGCAGAGGGGGGGGGGGGAGGATGCGACAGCAGGGCATCCAGCCGAGAGGGGGGCATCCAATTAGGGAGAGGGGGCAGCACAGTGCGGTGGGAGGGGAGGAGGAATGAATTAGGGAAAGAACAATCTAGGGGCATCCAATCAAGGGGTTGGCCCCGAGCATCAAAGAACCTCTGCACGCCACTGCCTGTAAAGGATATGCAAAAAAAATATATATATATTAAACAGATTAGCAGTGGCGTGTAACCAAGTGTAAAACGAATCAAGAACAATGAGGAAATCAATGCCTGGTCTCGCCCAAGCAACTCAAACAGTTTGTGAAGAAACAGCTAAGTCCTGGCGCTGTTAAATGAGGTCACACCTCAAATAACGCGGTTTCCCCCCGGACCCAGTTTCCAACAACCCAAGGTCAGACGTGGTAACAAGTGTTCATTGCAAGTTGAATACAAAAATCAACATCAGCGCGAAAAATGAAACCACGTAAACAAAATATCAGTCCTGAGTTAGCATTTAGACTCATTTAGATCGTTTCCATGTAGTGCTTGGACTTGCGGTTATGTAGAGGTGTTTTGTATGTGGATATACCGCGGATATTTCGTTGCGCTTATTTAATGGGTGAGGCAAATTAGATGCTATACAGACGAATGCTGCACATTTTGTCAGGTATGTGGATGTTTTTTAATTTGTTTTGTTTCTGAGGATTGTTTTGTCTTGTCTTCCACTGGTGGTATGATATGGTCTTCTCCTGTCTTGTCTATCCACTGGCAGTCTTATATTTGTCCTGTCTTGTCTATCCACTGGCAATCTTATATTTGTCCTGTCTTGTCTATGTACTGGCAGTCTTATATTTGTCCTGTCTTCTATCCATTAACGGTCTGAGATTGTCTTGCATTGTCTATACACTGGCGGTGTGACATTGACTGGTCTGGTCAATTCACTGGTGAACTAAACAATAAATGTGTCGAGCATCGTTTGGTCCTCGGCTGTCGTTCAGAGTCGAAAGGATTTTCATGTGGCTCTTTATGTCAAATAACATTAGTCGCATATCCTTTAAAGAACATTGCAATCAACCCCAACATTTATTGCCTGTTTCAGATTTACTACTCAATTTTAATTGTGAAACAGCTCACTAACCCCTAAGCTACTGAAGACGATCCTGTATCAGTAATGCAACAGAACATCAAATTGCTGAGAAATGCCTAGGGCCACTGAAAGAGCATGAGAAATGAACTGACAGTCAGTGGGCGATATTTGGTTATCTTGTCAACAGTTTCTCGAAGTACATTTGTTCATTTAGCCAGGCGCCATTGTCATTTAGTGGTAGCAGGTTAAAATCCCGACGAGCCTATAGCTTTCAGTTATTTCTACTTACTAGTGTGTCTCGAGGGGTCAGCGTGTCCGAGACGTTTAACGCGCTGAAACTTCCTGTACGCTGACTCTGGACGTTAATGTCAGTGACATACGGCGTCGGCCGTTCAGAAAAAGAAATGTTAAACTGCTGAACGTAAATCTGCTAAGTAAATCAGAAACAAGCCAACAAATGCTGGGTTTGGCTGCAACGTCTAAAACAGTGGTTCTCAACCGGTGGAGAATTCCCCCCCCCCCCCCGAAGGGGGTGTGGGGGTATTTTAGAATTTCCAGTGGGGAGGGAGGGGGGGGGGAATAAGATTATTTCAAGACCGCGTTACTACAAGAACCGATTACTTGATATTGTTTTACCTTCCATACTTTACGGTTCTATACTTCTCGCCGTTCTGAATTTTGTTTTATAACATACGAGAAGTAGACATGCAAATCACGTTTTATGGAGACGTCTAGACTTGTTCTAGATAATGTTATTAAAGTTAACTTCAATTTTTACATATACTATGAAGATGCGAGGAGGGGGGGGGGGGATTTATAGGGAGGAAATCCGAAAGGGGGAGGGGGAAATGACATGCTGAACGCACGGAGAAGAGGTGCATGGGCCAGAAAAGGTTGAGAACTATTGCTCTAAAGGATATGCAACTAACTGTAATGTGTCTGCTTCTTTCTTTTATTTCTCTACGTGCCGATGAATACTAGTGAATATATGTACCATGCTATCCCTTGTGTGGCTTCGCCATCGAGCTCAGTTAAGATTGTTAAATATATATTCTATGATTGAGCAGTGTACATTAGGTCTTCCCGGTTCTTTACAACCAAATACTGCACTGTTGTATGTAAGCAGGGGCTGTTGGCTAGGCTTCAGCCGCATAACTTGACCAAATCACAAAAAATAACATGGCTTGTGAAAAATTGCAGAGAAATTGAAAAACAACACAACAGTAACAATGCGAAACTAATGCACAAAAGAATTCAAGAGCTTACTAATCAAAGAACACGTACATCAGCAGGCTGCCTAAAGACAAAAGATGGAAGAGTCATAATAGAAAAAGATCAGATATTACATGAATGGTCAGATTACGTGAAAAACCTGTATGACGATAACAGAGACGAACAGTATAATGTTCAAAATAATAATGAAGGACCAGCAATTTTGAAGATGGAGGTTCAGAATGCTCTTAACCATATGAAATCTGGCAAGACCCCCGGTTCAGACAGCATCACAACAGAAATGATTAATGCTTTAGAAGAATATGGAGTAGATAAAGTTACCAGTCTGCTTAATACAATATATGATACTGGAAA
The DNA here is from genome assembly GCA_014155875.1 of Cepaea nemoralis. Classification (NCBI taxonomy): domain Eukaryota; kingdom Metazoa; phylum Mollusca; class Gastropoda; order Stylommatophora; family Helicidae; genus Cepaea; species Cepaea nemoralis. The sequence goes on from JACEFZ010009183.1 coordinate 186,668, forward strand.
TTTACCTCAGGAGTTATGTAATTCTGTATTTATTGCAATCCCAAAGAAATCAGGAGCCTTGGAATGTGATCAACATCGGACAATTAGTATAATGAGTCACATCACGAAGATTTTGCTAAGAATTATCATGCAAAGAGTTAGGAGGAAAATACAACCTGAAGTAGGAGAAGAACAATGTGGGTTTGTAGAAGGCAAGGGTACAGTAAATGCTGTGTATATACTGAGAACCATAATCGAACGTTCTATAGAAGTAAACAAAGATCTACACCTTTGCTTTATTGACTACACAAAGGCTTTTGATAAAGTGAGACATGTCAACATGATAAGGATGCTTGAAGATCTACAAATTGATGGAAAAGATCTTAGACTTGTAAAAAACATACATTGGAAACAACAAGCTGCCATAAGAGTTGATAATGAAGTAAGCCAATATCAACATATTAAGAGAGGTGTGAGACAGGGATGTGTAATGTCTCCAGATCTGTTTTCCCTGTACAGTGAACGTATTTTCATAAATATTGAAGATATGGAAGGAATCAACATTGGGGGACGATGCATCAATAACATTAGATATGCAGATGATACAGTCTTGATTGCAGACAATGAACAGGACCTGCAAAATTTAGTAGATGCGATTGTTACACACAGTGAACAACTAGGGTTAGAATTAAATTGTAAAAAGACACAGATTATGGTCGTCACTAGGAAGAACGAAATACCACAATGTAATATACAAGTAAATGGGAATATTCTTCAACAAGTGAATAGGTACAATTATCTCGGAACAGTAATAACATCTGATGGAAGATGCCTTGAAGAGATTAGAACAAGAATCGCCATGGCAAAAGTAGCCTTTAGCAAGATGAAAAACATACTGACCAATAAAAAGATGTCAATTGAAACGAGAAAAAGAGTGTTGAGATGCTACATAGAACCTGTACTTTTATATGGATGTGAAGCGTGGACAATGAGCAGTCAGGCTGAAAAACATCTGATGGCTGTAGAGATGTGGTTTCTGAGGAAAATGCAAAGAATACCATGGACAGCCAGAAAGACCAATGAACAAGGTCTTCAAGAAACAAATGAAGATCGTAAATTGATTAGAGAAATTAGACGTAGACAGTCAAAATTTTTTGGGCATGTTATGAGAAGAAATGGATTGGAGAACTTGGTGACGACTGGTAAGATCGAGGGGAACAGACCAAGGGGAAGACCTAGAAGCAAGTACCTGGATGGCTTGGCCTTGTGGCATGGTCGAGACAGAAATACGGAGCTGATCCACGACTCTGGTGATCGAGTGAGATGGCAGAACATGACCGCCCACGCTTACCGGCATGGCACATGATGGATGGATCTATTTTCGATCTCGTCTTCTGATTTGCCATTTATATTATACTTCCTAATTAATTGAAGCTCATTACTTGTTTCAGGGAGTGTTCTGTTAGACGAATCTTTGTTGTTGTTTTTTTTCTTCTTTGGTTTAAATCGACACTTCTATTTGTCCCTTATGCTAATTTTCATGTTATGTTCCTATACACTTCGCTTAAACTATTCACGTAGACTTTTCGCAGGCCTGCCATTTTTTGTTGTTGCGTTAGGGGGCTGCGTGGTCTCGAGGTATGGTGTCCGCCTCCAGTGTTGGAAGTCCCGGGTTCAAGTCCCGGTGAGGACAGGGGTTTATTTCACGTGGACTTCTAGTAATCAAATTTCCCCTGGTCTCTGGGTAGTGAGATCGGACGCCTATGTGTATTGTTGCGCACGTAAAAAATCCCTTGGCAGGTGGAAATCGAAAAAGAGTAGTCTAACGGCGCTGCCCGGACAAAATTATTTCGAGTTAAAAATCTACCCAAAGTATTTCAGGAGCCTCGCCGGTGCTACGGAGTTCGTGCATTGAGCTGAGTTTCTCCAGACTCAGGTTTGAGTTAGGAGGAGAACGGAGCCCTTATGGGTTACACCCGCGTGCTGTGATGTTGATCCATCGACTAAACTAAACTAAACTAAATTAAATTAAACTAAACTAAACTAAACTAAACTAAACTAAACTAAACTTGTTGTTGCGTTCGCTCGCTTTGAAATCAAGTATGGTTAAAACACGTGCTACTATTTCTATTGCACGGGACTGATTTTTGCCCGTGGATTAACTTTCCTTATTGCCACAGTCCATCGTCATCAGACGAACCTACTCCGACGCCTGAGGTACTTTTAATGTACTTCTCAAGAGAAGTCAACATTATAGTCCAACTGACAGGTGTAGAGGTTGAACCAGCTATCTCTGAATGAGCATACGGGATGTTTAAGAACAAGCGCTCTCATCCATTCGGCCATGCTGGCCCTCCGTTCTGCTTTTGATGTTGCGATTAGTGCACGATCGTCTGCAATTAGTTCTTTAATGGTGCAATGTGCCGATGGCTATACATTTGTGTTCTGTTTTCCATGAGGCGATCTCTGTTTGGCTGGTTTCTTTACATATATTGTTGATATAAGTTATGAACAAAAGGGTGTATCCTGTGTTATTCCGGATCATATGGTGAAGGGTTCTGAATGTCCTCTTTTTAATCTTACCGTGCATTCACTGTTGTTATACAAGCTTTTACATAAGTTTTTTTAGATGTGTACACACTCCATATCGTTTAAGGATGTCCCACAGCTTGCTTCTATCTACTCCAGTGTTTCCCAACGTGGGGCCCACGCCCCACAGGGGGGCAATTCGATTGCTAAGGGGGGCAATTCGAAAATGGAAGAAATTGGCTGGATATAACACAACGGGCAGACTTGAGACTGAAGTTACCTAAATTGGAACCCGACATAAGATCTCTTTGCAGCAAGCACAAGCGCAAGGATCTCACTAAATTTAAATAATAAATAATTACTAATAATTAAAATAATATAGAAAAATCTTTCATTAAAATTAATTTGTACTTGAATTTCAGTTCTCCATTATATCATGACAGCCCACGCTTTCCGGCATAGCACATGATTGATTGATTGATTATATGTTTTGAAAATTTACATACTGTGTTTGCTCAATAATTTCCTAGTGATTTCTTCCTAAAACCTATCAATCAAGTTTCTTTAGTGAACATTTCAATTTTTGAATATTAAAAATAATGTATATGTTGGGAAGGGGGGGGGGGGGCATAAGAATTATAGAAAGGCTTATGTGGGGCATAGCACAAAAAAGGTTGGGAAACACTGATCTACTCTGTCAAGTGCCTTCCCTTGGTCGACAAAGGCCAGTTATAGTATTTAACAAAATTCGATTGATTTTTAGATAAGTTGTCTAAGAGCGTTTAGCAAGGGTTTAATTGTAGGTTGTTGTCTTTTCTCTAGAATTTTGCAAAATATTTTCACAGTATGACTTAAAAATGAAATTCCCCGTTTCGCGTGCAGTCTCTTTCACTGCTTTTTTTCCCCCCCTTCAAACTGGAATGATACTGGCGTTTCCCCAGTCTCGTCGTGTCTTTATTCTACCATATCATGTTTAAACAGTCTATTTAGCCATGCTGTGCCTACTTCTCTTGCTGCTTTTATTAATTCATTTGATATTTCGTCTTGCCCCGGTGTGTTATTCAATGGGGCTATTTTGATGCCTTCTATAATTTCTTCTTTCAATATGTCTGGTTCTAGTTCTTCTAAGGCATCCGTGTAAGCTTCATAAATGCCTGTAACGTCGGATTATCTCCATGCAGTTATACAATATTTGAATCTCTGAAATTGAAAATACAAGGACGTCTGAACACTGACAGAAAAATCACTTGACACCGAACGTAGAAATCATAAGTAAAATAAAACAAAGGTCATTTTTACACACCTTAGTGCGCAATGGGCACGTGTTGCTAGACCCATATTTATAAAAACCAATCGGCACTCGTGGGTCAGTAGCACGTCGGCCGCATTTGCTTCCTAAAACATTTCCTGGTACCCATTTTAGGCTGGGTCGACTGGGACCCAGGCCAAATTTAAAAATTCTATCCGCCCTAATACGGTCGGGACCTTTGTCCACCGGTCGACAGGCGAGTGTCTAACCACTAGGCCAGCGAGACTCCAGTAACGTACTTGATACTAAGCCGTAGCCGCGAAGGTGTAGTGGCTAGACATTCAAATATCTGTTCTTTGGTCTGACGTTTGAATCCACATTGGGGCGGATGTGTAAAATGGATCTGAACTCCCTGGTTGATCTAGCCTAAAATTAGTATCAGGAAATGCCATGGGACATAAAGACGGCCAATGTGGTACCGACCACATAGCCCACGAGTGCTGATGTGTCCATCCAAGTATGGATCCACAGCATGTTTCCATTACGCCTGAAGGCTGTAAAAGGGCCGTTTATAATAATAATGTACGTACTGCATACTAAACAAAATCTCATTTGTCCTGTAATATTTTCTTGCGATGGGTCTGTGGTGTGATATGATAACGGCATCACATATTGTAGGCCTGGAGCAGGGAGGGAGAGGCGGCCAGCCTGTCCGTCACTGTGGCAAGCGACGAGTCCAAGCGCCCTACCGCCCTCATGAAACTACCAGCGGAGTTGGTACCGGCTATCTACTTCGCTAGCTAATGTCACTTTGTACTAGGCCACATCACAATAAGGCTCCGTGAGTCTTTTCTGGACAAAATGTCCTTAGGATACTGATACTAAATAGGTTTAAACCCAACATTGTTTGAGTTATAGGAGGACGCCATACCTCGCTACCATACGCGCACTTTAAAAAAGTGTTATTACAATTTAAAAAAAAAAGAAGTTAGTTGCATATCCTTTACGGACGTAGCAGTCAACCCCAGCATTTTTTGGCTGTTCGTGATTCCGGGCAAGTTTACGTTCAGTAGTTTGCCATTACTTTCTGAACGACCGGCACCCATACCGTTCCGTAAAAGACCAACGCAGCTGTGTTTCGAACGCGGTATGCCGGATTACGAACTGCGTCCGTAAATTCTGCGCCACGGAGACGGTATTACAATTACTGCTGTTGTAACTTTTTCACTGAGCAGCTTTTTGATTTATACATTGAACAATATCTGAGTTACCTTGGACAATCTCTGATTTACTTTGAACAATCTCTGGTTTACATTGGACAATTTCTGATTTGCATTGGACAATTTCTGATTTGCATTGGACAATTTCTGATTTACATTGTACAGTCTCTGGCGTATGCCCTACTGATGATAATGTTTTTGTTCAATTTATCTCTTCCCCCCTCCTCCACCTTTGTATGTGTGTGATTGTGTGTGTAATATACTAGAGAGGCCGCATGTGGAGTCGCTAATGGTAATGATCATCATCATTATCTTCATCATCTTCATCTTCCTTTCATCTCCTAATGGTGCAGAGGCCGCCAGCCAACTCTCGCAAAGCCCTGCATGGACGTATTCACGACTTGTTGGGTTGCGGGTAACGTTTAATGGAATGAAGTAGCCTGTCACCCTAGTCATCTCTTACGACATGCTTGATTAGTTACATCTTTATTATTCTTTGCCTTCTTTCATGGTCCCGGTGACACACAGGAGAATGTCAGTTAGTCATCACCATCATCATCTTCCACTTTTGCCTTCAAGCGGCGTGGGGAGGGATAGTTGGCGTTCCAGCGCCCGATGGGTGGCACTGGATAGTGCCATTCCGTGTGGTTGTACAATGTTTTTGATGTAGACATTCCATATTCTTCTCGGGCTTCCATCTCGGTTAGTAACTTTCATGAACTGTTTCGTTTGTGAACGGGTTATACGATTTAAATATATTTGCTTCATAGCAATAGCAATATGGGCAAAAACCACCACCACCACCACCACCACCACCACCACCACAACCACCACACCACCACCACCACCACCACCA
>JACEFZ010009183.1:197500-252329 GCA_014155875.1 Cepaea nemoralis
GGGGGATGTGTGCATGGTGTGTGGGTGGGGGTATGTTTGTGGTGATATGGGTGAGGATATGTGTGTGGTTGGGGGATAGTGTGTGGTGTGGGGATATGTGTGATGGGTGCGGGGAATGTGTGTATGGGTGGGGGGTATGTGTGGGTGAGTAGGGGATTGGTGGTGGTTGGGGGGACTATGTGTGGGTGGTGGGGATGTGTGGGTGCGAGATGTGTGCATGGATGAGGAATGTGTTGGTGGGGATGTGTGAGTGACTTAGGGATGTGTAGGTGGGTGAGGGATGTGTATGTGTCGGGGTGGGATGCGTGAGTGTGTGGAGGATGTGTGTGGGTAGGGATATTGTGATCGAAAGATGCTTGGTTGGGGGTGGGTAGGTGTGTGTGTGTGTGTGTGTGTGTGTGTTGGTGAAAGGGTGAGGAATTTGTGTGTGGGTTGGGAGAGGTGTGTGGTGTGTTTGGGGGTATGTGTGTGGGTGGGGGATGTTTGTGGTGTGTGTATGGGGGATGTTTGAGGTGTGTGGGTGGGGGTATGTGCGGTGAATGGGTGAGGGTATCTGTGTGGGTGTGGTGGGGATATTGTGTGGTATGTGGGTGGGGGATATGTGTGTGGTGTGTCGGTGGGGATGTGTGGTGGTATGTAGGTGTGGGATGTGTTGATGAGGAATATGTTTATGTGTGGTACGTGGGTTGGGAATATTGCGTGGTAGGGGATGTATATGATGTTCGGGTGGGGGATGTGTGTGGTGGGGGATTGGGTTAGAGCATGTGTGGGTGGGTGGAGGATGTATGTGTGGGTGGTCGGTGTGTGTGAGTGGATTGGGGATGTATAGGTGGTTAGGGAGATGTGTGTGTGCGTGGGTAGAGAGATGTCAGTTGGTGGGGATGTGTGTGTATGGTTTGGGGATGTGTGAGTGGATGTGCGATGTGTGGGTTGGTGGGGGATGTGTGTGCGTGGTGGGGAATATGTGGTCGATGGAGGTGTGGCTGAGGGATGGGTGGTTGGAGGTGTGGGTGGGGAGAGGATTTGAGGGTTAAGATGTGTATGTGGGATGTGTGGGTTGGTGTGGGATGTTTGTGAGTGGCGAAGTGTGTTTTGGTTGGGGGAACAGGTGAGGGCAGCGTGTGCGGGTGGGGGGTGTGCGGGAGGGGGATGGGCAGGTTGGTGGCGTATGTATGTGTCCTTGTGTGTGTGTGTGGGGGGGGGGGGGGGTAGGTGGGGGTGTGTATGTGGGTGGGTGATGTATGGGTAGGTGGGAGATGGGCCTCATAACATGGTAATTTGCCTTGTTTATGTTTACAACATTCATTTCACAATGTTTATTTTTCTTCCTATGTAAATATATAATGCTCTTGATGAACGAAAGACAAATGATTGGAAGGGCCGAATGTAAAACGGGCCTGCGTGCCCAATTTGTGACCCTTTTAAAATAAAGTTGATTTGATTTGATTTGAGTTCGTGAAAGCTTCTAAACAGCTGTGCGTAAATGTGCGTATGTAGGGACCAGATATGATACCGTAATTTTGTCATCATGTGTCAATTTTTAAGGATCTTTTTAGTGTTTAAATGAGAATGGTACGGCAGAAGTCTCAAGCACCTATGGCCATGCTCTTCTACAAACTTATCAATTTGATATTTCTTGCTATTTTGGCGTCTGTTTTACAAGGGACAACAATTCTAGCTTGAAATAAGTTTCTGGAAATGGTATGTTTTCCTTTCGGAGCCATATTTTTATTGCTTCCTTTGTGCTGGATGCCGTAGGTATTTTGTCGTCTTGGGCAACAACATTGTGATATGATGCATTGTACATAATTAGAAAAGACGATCTATCAAGGAATGGAAGCACTATATTCTCGAGCCAATCTCTAAATACATTACCATTCATCTCATTACGAGAATCCCTATTGGCTATATGCTTTGACACGAACACGCGTCCAGCATTCTGTAGTAAGCAATTATGAGTACTACCAGCATGGGCTATGGCCAAACGCTGTCCCTTACTACTGGGCACATATCGCTTTATCTTTCCATCCAGTAATTGCCATTCCCTTTCACTTTTGTGGTGCGCATTGATGAAGGTGTCATCCAAATACGTTCATAATTTTCTTTGTACATTTCCCTTATTTCACGTAGGTATTTGTTTCTCATGGCTCCTAAATGCTGTTGCTCGCAAATGATATTCCTACCTCTCTTGTACTTTCTAAACGTGAAGCCTAATGTCCTGATAATTTTCCACAAAGTTGTTTTGGATAGCTCTATGTCATTGTTCTTTCTCAACCAAACCTTAGTTTTCTTACAGTCACTGTTTCTTTGGTATCCAGCATTTTTATAATAGCTCGCCTTATGACATCCTTGTCAAAGCCGTCTACAATTTCCTTTCTACCTACCGTTTGATTATCGCGTGTTGGTTTCATTCCAGATTCTTGCACCCATCGACGTAATGACCGTTTACTCAAACCCAATCCATGCACTGTTCTTTTCTCGGGATTTGTAATAGTATAAAACAGATTCCTGTGATCAGCTTCTTGACGGAGCGGTTATGTAAAATAGATAGAGGAAAACTGCAGAATTTTCAGAGAATTGCCTGGAAAGGAAAGGCAACGAGGAAAGGAATTGGTCACTTCACCTCATGTTGTTGTATCATAAAACATGAGAACGGGGGGGGGGGGGGGGGGGGTCTCGAGGTATGGTGTCCGCCTCGAGTGCTGGAGGTTTCGGGTTCAAGTCTCGGCGAGGACCGGGATTTTTAAACGTGGATTTCTAGTAATAAAATTTCCCCTGGTCTCTGGGTAGTGAGATAGGACACCCGTATGTATTGTTGCACACGTAAAAATCACTTGGCAATTGGAAATCGAAAAAGAGTAGCCTAACGGCGCTGCCCGGGCGAAATTTCGAGTTAAAAATCTACCCAAAGTATGTCAGGATCCTCGCTGGTGCTACGGAGTCCGTGCAATGAGCTGAGATTCTCCGGACTCAGGCTTGAGTTAGGAGTAGAACGGAGAATTTATGGGTTACACCCGTGTGCCGTGATGTTGATCCGTAGACTAAACTAAACTAAACTAAACTAAACCAACCTAAACTAAACTAAATTAAACTAAACTAAACTAAACTAAAACATGAGAACACCTAACACCGGACATGCCAGCGGCAACTTGTGCCTTAGATTAATCATGTCCTGATTATGGCTGTTTCAATCGTAGATAGAAAACGGTGTACATCGTCGATCAAATGTTCGAGAAAACTTCGCAGCTAAAACTAAATTTTAACTGTGCGTACCAACTCCTCATCAGCATTACTACCACCATCATCGTCATCGTCATAATTATCACTACGATCACCATCATAATCATTAACATCATCACTACCATCATCATTTTTATCGTCATATTGTCACCGTCACTATCATCATCATCATCATCATTATCACCATCACCATCATTACCACGATCATCATCATCATCATCATCATCATCATCATCATCATCATCATCATCATCATCATCATCACAATCATCACAATCATCACCATCATCGTCATCACCATCATCGTCATTACTATCATCATCCGTATCATCATTTTCATCATTATCATCATCACCACTATTACCATCATCATTATCATGTGGATTCGTCTGATGGCGGGATACTGGTAATAGGGAAAGCTAATCCACACGCAAAATTCAATCCGGTACTACTAAAAATAGCGTCTACCCTTGAGTTCAAAGCGAGTGTAATAAAAACATCATCATCATCATCATCTTCACCACAACCATCACCATCATCATCACGATCATCATTACCATCATAATTATCATCATCATCATCATCATCATCATCACCAAAATCATGATGACTATCATCATCACCACCACCATCACAGCTTTCACCATCCAGTGGATTGCCTTGTGCTGAACCTTCCCCAATAAATCTTTTGAACATTCCTTTCTGCCACAACCAGCGTCCCTGCCCCTAATGCCGCCATGTGTAAACAATCTATTACAGATCTAACTGTACCCCCTGCTTGTTCTTGTCATTGCCTTCAAGTTAAATATGTTGCCTGGAAAACTCAAGAAAGAAACATTCATCAGCAAACATGGAAAACCCCGAATCCTACATGAGCTAATCACCACCCACAAAGGCAGTCGCTCTAGCGAAGTTGATAGCGTACTGCACTGGTATTGTCATGAGTACGGTCTGACACGTGGACTCGTCTCTTGCCAAAGTGAGGCAAAGATTGGCCGCCTCCATGCTCTTAGGCCTACAAAATATGACGGCGATATTACACTACAGACCCATAGTTGAAAACTGCTTCTGTACAAATTTTTTATTATTATTTTAAAATTTACACAAAGGAAAAGCCTAGAAAAACCAACAATCAGCTCGACAATTTGTGTCAGACAAGATCCCGCGTGCCAGACAAATATCCCGCCCTACGGTAAACACATAAATAAATAATAAGCTTTCGCTCAGGTTAATAAAACTAACGCCTAGAATCGGAAATGTACGTCGCAGAAAGATTGGGGGGGGGGGGGGGGGGGGGGGGAACTGGCTCATAGGAGCTACAACTACAAGATGGCGGATATTTCAAGAATGCAAGTGACATCCAATATTCTACCATGTATTGATCAACACTCTTTGTAGACATTAAGAATAAGTCGTAAAATGAGGACGAATTAGTCGTTCAGAACAGATCAGTTGCTGTTTTCACAACAAAGATCGGCTGAATTGCTTGTTGAGTTTTCTCTGTCTATTGCCATCATAATACTTCCTAACATCTTTTGTCCAGTCTATCTTTTAATATTCCTTTACCATCTTTCCAGTCTGTTGATATTGTGTAATACAAATACTCTTTTCAGTCTATATGTGGATGTTACTCTCTCATCTCTGCAGCCCAATTCCTGGCGTTACTCTTCCATCTTTCCAGCTTATCTCTTGACGTTGCTCTCTCATCTTTCAGGTCTATGTCCTAAAGTTACTCTCCCATCTTTCCAGTCAATCTCTTTTTCATACTCTTAACAAGAACCACACAAGAAAGAAAAGTAGTTCTGCTAGGTTGCGACCATAAAGTCAATAAATAATAAATGATTGCTCAAATATACTGAGGCGTTAACAATTAGGCGTTCCAACCAATTTTATGCAGACAGAAAGGCTTCGTGTTAAATTTGTGATACCGCGGGGGTATCAAATGCTCCACATTTGAATAGCATCAGTGACTATAATGTTAAGCTTTCCAGCTAAAGTATCATTCATTTATTTACTTCGCATGATACATAACACTGCAGGATGCACCTGACAAGATGCAGTGAAATATACCAGCCAATAAATCATGCAACCTATTGATTGTGACTTCTGTGTATTAAGCAGACGTGTCAGCATTAAAACGAATAATACAAGAAAGAAAAGTAGTTCTATTAGCGCTCAAACTAATAATACAATAAGTAAAAGTAGTTATGTTACCGCTGAAACAAATGATACAAGAAAGAAAAGCAGTTTTATTAGTGCTGAAACAAATGATACAAGAAAGAAAAGTAGTTCTGTTAGCGCTGAAACGATTAATGCAAGAAAGAAAAGTAGTTCTTTCAACACTAACACGATTAACCCAAGAAAGAAAAGTAATTATGTCAGCATTGAAACGAATGACTACAGAAAGAAAAGCAGTTACGTTAGCACTGAAACAAATGACTCAAGTAAGAAAAGTAGTTCTGCCAGCGCTGAAACGAAGGACTTAAGAAATAACTAGTTATGTCAGCTCATAAACAAATGACGCAAAAAATTAATTAGTTCTGCTAACACTAAAACGAATGATGCGTGAATGAAAAGTTAAGCTATTAGGATTTATACGAAGACGCATTAACTGATTAGTTCTGTTAGCACTGTAACGAACGATGCAAGAAATAATTAGTTCTGCTAGCACTGTAACGAATGCTGCAAGAAGTAATTAGTTCTGCTAGCACTGTAACGAATGCTGCAAGAAGTAATTAGTTCTGCTAGCACTGTAACGAACGACGCAAGAAATAATTAGTTCTGCTAGCACTGTCAAGAACGACGCAAGAAATAATTATTTCTGCTTGCATTGTAATAATGGACGCAAGAAATAATTAGTTCTGCAAACACTGTAACGAACGACGCAAGAAATAATTAGTTCTGCTAGCATTGTAACGAATGACGCAAGAAATAATTAGTTCCTCTAATACTGTAACCAAGAAGACGGTGAAGAGATAATATACATACAGACCTACAAGCACTTGGAATCAGCGACTGGCAAGAGGAGTCAACCGAAGAGACGAATGGAGACGGCTTGTATCTGCAGCAAAGAACCTCAATGGCTCGGAATGCTGAAGAAGAAGAAGAAGAAGAAGAAGAAGAAGAAGAAGAAGAAGAAGAAGAAGAAGAAGAAGAAGAAGAAGAAGAAGAAGAAGAAGAAGAAGAAGAAGAAGAAGAGGAAGAGGAAGTAGTAGAAGAAGAAGAAGAAGAAGAAGAAGAAGAAGAAGAAGAAGAAGAAGAAGAAGAAGAAGAAGAAGAAGAAGAAGAAGAAGAAGAAGAAGAAGAAGAAGAAGAATACTGTAGCGAACGATGCAAGAAATAATTAGTTCTGCTAGCGTTGCAATGAACAACGCAAGAAATAGTTATTTCTGCTAGCATTGTAACGAACAACGCAAGAAATAATTAGTTCTTCTAGCTCTGAAACGAATGACGCAAGAAAGAACAGAAGGCGTGTAAGCATAACGCCGCTCCGCTGTTTGCTAGAAATCTCCAGCTCATTTTGGAGACAGAAATGTAAACTTTCCACCGCCTGTCTGTAACCACACTAGAAATCTAATCTGGCTTCTATCTCTTTTCACTGACCATAATTTAACTATCCAAGCCCAGGGGAAATGCGAAACGGGTCATGCTAAAAACCGTTTTCTCCACTCGTGTCCAACACCTTGGAGAAATCTGACGAATGTGACACAAACTTGCTTAACGATTCACTGCCTAAGGATATGTCTCCAAATGCGACCTCCCATTAGGACAGAAGGATGATGTATCGCCATACTAGTTTCATGGCGTAATTTGTTTTGTTTCGTGGTATCTTCCGCAATTTCAATGCTCAGTGAGTGGAAATTTGCATTATCATCATCATCATCTTTCACTTTTAGCCGACAAGCGTTGTGGGGAGGAATAATTGGCGCTCCAGCGACCGATGGGTGGCATTGGGTAGTGTCATTGCGTATGTTGTATAATGTCTTTGATGTAGTCAATCCAGTTTCTTCTCGGGCGTCCTCTTGGTATCGTCACAGATGATCTTTGATGTAGGGCCAGTGGTGGTAGGTGATGGTGTTGCATTCTAATGAGATGGTTTAACCACTTGATCTTCTGTCTTTTAGTATATGTGGCACAAGGTGTTGGTAACTTAGGAGTATGTGAGCCGGCCGCTCAGAAAGCAGTGGCAAACTACTGAGCGTAATCTTGCCTAGTACATCATCAGCAGCTGAATAATGCTGATGTTGACTGCAACGTCCTATAAGGGATATGCAACAACAACAAAAACTGATTCTGTACCTATTTTTGCCTTTTTTTTTTTTTTGGTACCTATTGTTTGATCCAAACCTATTTTGTGTTTGGCACTGAATCTGTTAACTAGACCACTTGTGGGTTTCTGTGAACGCCTCTCATGTTTTTTTTTATCCGAGGCTCTGTGTTGCTGCGTGCTCCTGTACTTGTTTTGTTAGTGGTCGGTACATAAACTTTCCAGGTACCTAACAAGCAGATAATACATCCTACAAACTGACCACAGACCGATTACATTCATCCATACGGCAGAGATAAAGAACGCACGTGGTCATCGATGGAGTATATTGCTGCAGGAGTACTCGTTTGTGCCGATGCCCATACAGTGTGAAAACAACACCATGGCAGACATATTATCTAGAAATCACCAAGGGCAAGGTTCACCGTGACAATATAGTTGATGTGTGAATTTGTTATGAAATCTGACACTGCTCATTGTTCAGGATTCACACCCAAACAGGAGTACAGGGGCTGTGTAGCACCTTAACATTTTTCATTGTCGTTTCATGTGATATCTTGTTACTTATCACAATTCGCAAGGTTGCATACTTCGTGTGGTCTATATGATATTACTTGTGGGTACAAACGATGGAATTTTTTTAATGCATGGGCAATGTGGTAGGTTACTTGTTGTTAGCCACTCTATTATTTAGTGGGGTAGTTGAAATGGGCAAGGGATGGAGTAGAGAGTATGGGAGATGTATACTTACTGCTACTCACACATCGTTACTGTCCTCGTTCACAAATTTAGAAAAGCATTACTCTCCCATCATTTGAAAACTATGTTTTCTTTTGAGAAAGGGGTAATATAACGTGCGTGTTAACACCAAGAAAGGGCGGAGGAAGGAGTTAAGAATCTGGAAAATACAATCGATGTTACAGGGGTGAGATAGGAGGAATGGGGATGTGGGGTCAGAGAGGTTGAGTAGAGATCCTCCCATAGTGTCCTTCCGAAAGGTGTCGTCCCATAGCGTATCCTCCCATAGTGTCCTCCCATAAGGTGTCGTCCCATAGCGTCTCCTCCCATAGTGACCTCCCATAGAGTGTCCACCCATAGAGTGTCCTCCCATAGTGTCCACCCATAGTCTCCTTTCACAGTGTGTACTCCCATAGTCTCCTCATATAGTCTCCTTCCACAGAGGGACCTCCCATTCAATGTCCACCCATAGAATGCCCCCCCCCCCACCCCTCCGTATAGTCTTCACCCATTGTCTCCTCCTATAGAGCGCCCACCCACAGTCTCCTAACGCAGGGACTTCTCCCGTATTCTCTTCCCTTAAAGGAAGAAAAAGAAGAAACGGATATAAAAGGTGGATGAGGAAGAGAAGAAGAAGAAGAACAAGAAGAAGAAGAAGAAGAAGAAGAAGAAGAAGAAGAAGAAGAAGAAGAAGAAGAAGAAGAAGAAGAAGAAGAAGAAGAAGAAGAAGAAGAAGAAGAAGAAGAAGAAGAAGAAAAGAAGAAGAAGAAAGCATAAAGAAGGAAGGAGGAGAAGCAGGAGGAGGAGAAGAAGAAGGAGGAGGAGGACGGTATTTATTGCAGCTGCCTGCTGGTTTCGGCTGAATGCAGTTAATGAAGCCACACCTGGCCGTAGCTGAAAGGCGGGAACCATAATATGAAAGAGCGTATTGATTATTATGTTATATATTCACATTTCTCCCTGATCTCAAATGCACACCTAATTCGGTGTGTATGAGAAGCAAGTGTCCAACTTGTGTCGGCTCACGGCCTAATGAGGTTTTGATCTTTGCTGTAACTGTCGGCGAGGCGACGGCGCCGCTGGTTATAGAATTCTGGCAGAATTGTTAAAGTCATTAATAGGGATTTATGGAAAGCGTGTTTGTTAAATTTGCTCTGACCCAGACAGCTATTTACAGATACGGGAATTGTGGGTCAGGAGAAGCTGTCTGGCAACTGGGTTAAGAGTTACAACTGACCTTTAGTGAATACTCGTAACGGTTGTCTGGCTATGGGGTTAAGTGTTACAACTGTCATATAGTGGATAATGGTAATAGTTGTCTAGCAACGGGGTTAAGTGTTACAGCTGGCCTATAGTGGATAATCGTAACAGTTGTCTGACAGTGAAAGAGACAATGTTACTACTGGACTAGTGTGGATAGTCGTTACAGTTGTCTGACAATGGAGCTAATGTTACGGCTGGATTATAGGGGATAATCGTAACAGTTGTCTGGTAATGGGTAATAGTGGATAATAGTAATGGTTGTCTGGCAATAAAGGTGACAGTGTTACAACTGATTTAGTGTGGATAATAGTAACAACAGTCTGTATAAATGTGCTATCTCCACATCAATATCTTCTTCTTCGTATAACTTATTAGTTTCTTCCATACTACTATTTGACTCTGACTTCTCATCCATTTCTTCTTCTTCATCTGCATGTCTCTCGCTAGCAGCCGCTAATCTCTTCCGTTCAATATCCCATCTAATTTGTCTATCATTATTTCTTAAGGACCTTTCTAGTAGAGGCATATCTTCACCGCTTGTTGAATAATCTCTAATTCTCCTCTGTCTTTTCACTTCTCTTTCTCTTTGTTTATCCATTCTTCTTTTTGTTGCTTGTCTAGTATTCTTAAATGGAGCACCTATTTCCTCTTCCATAGACTCTATACTATCATAATGACTCTCATTCACATTTTCTTCTTCTATCGTTTTCGGTATTGTCTGTTCTTGAGTATCATCGTAAACTGGAGTTGTTATTAACTGATTGTGTGCTGGATCTTTTCTAAAACCTGGGGTTATTGTAGTTCTCCTGACGACTTGTTCATCTAAGTATCCGGTGTCTGAATAATAATTATTATTATAATTTTTATTTTCCTTCTCATCATCATCTCTTCTTAAGTGTTCCACGTGTGCCCTTGCCACATGTCCCGTGACCTGGTTCTTGATACTATACGATACATTTCCTAGCTTTTCTAAAACGTAATAACCTGGGACCCAACGAGCATCAAACTTAGAGTTCCTTCTATGCTTCTTGTAATAAACTCTATCACCTACTTTAAACTCCTGTAATTTTGTATTCACGTTTTTGTACTTTTTCTGTCTTTCTCTAGCTTTAATTATATTATTCTTTAATCTCACGTGTGCTTTATGCATTTCTTGTATGATGGTCTCTTGAAAGTCTTCTCCCATATACTTCCGTCTTGGTTTTAACAGATTATCTACAGGTAGTATTGGTTCTCTCCCGTGTATTAAATAGAATGGTGAAAACCCTGTGCTCTCATTTTGATTTGTGCGTATAGCACTAAGCGCAGGTTCCAAGAATAGATCCCAATCTTTTTCATGTTCATCAACAACCTTTGCTATAATATCGTATAATGTCCTATGTTGTCGTTCGTTCTTAGCGTTTGAAGAAGGTCTATAGTATGAGGTCTTTATATGTTTTATATTCAAATCTTTTAATAACTTTTCAAATTTTTTATTTACAAATTCTTTACCATTATCCGTAAGTATACTTTGTGGACAACTAAATCTTGGTACGAATTCTTGTAAAAAAATATTAATGACAGTATCTGCGCTCTTATCTGGGATTGCATAAACTTCCGGCCAAAGACTGTAGACGTCTACTATATGAATTAAATATACGTTTCCTGACAATGTTCTAGGGTGAGGACCCGATATATCTAAACTAATTTTTTGCATTGGAAACTGAGGAATATCTGTATCTTGTAAGGGACACTTAATTGTTTTCATATTCCTTAATCTGCATCTTTCACACGTATCTACATATTTACAAGCAGATTTAAATAAGTTCGGCCAATAATATTTACTCGTAAGTGCTTTCACCAATTTACCACGACCGAGATGACCATTCTCATCATGATATGCTTTTAAAACTTCATTTTCCAAATGTGTGGGAATATATTTCCTTAGCTGTTCATTATTTTCACTCATATAATATAACTGTTCATCCTCTTGTAAAACTAAATAATTCTTCTTATATTTATTCTCCTCCGTTTCTTTTAATTTCTGTTTTATTTGTAATACTTTTGGATCTAATTCTTGTTCTTCTTTCATATTAAATTGTGCTAAATGTGGGTCTTTTGCTCTAGGTTCAGACTCTTGATCCGATGGTAAACTCTCAAACTCTTCTCTATTTATTATGGCAGAATCTAATATATTTACTTGCCAGTTTCGGTCGTCGATCTCTGGTTCACCTTCATCTTCTGTGTCTCCTGATGACTGTGGATAGGGGATCCTAGACAATAAATCAGCACATGTGTTAATCCTACCTGGTATGTATTCAATTTTTGTATTGTATCCATGTAGATTCAATGCCCACGTCTGTATTTTCCTGTTCTGCACTGGAGCTTCTAATAGAGATTTTAAAGGCATATGGTCAGTTCTAATAACAAAATTTGCGTTATGTAAGTAGTAATTAAGTTTCTGTAGAGCGCAGTGTATAGCATAAGCCTCCTTCTCAATAGTCGACCATTTTCGCTGCGACCTGCTAAGTTTATGAGATAAGAAATAAATTGGCCTTTCATTTTTAACCCCTGGTATTCCAGATTCTTTTCCTTCATATGGTTGAACCAAACACGCTCCTATAGCATTATCAGAAGCATCTGTATATAGTATTAACTGTTTATTCAAATCTGGATGCATCAATAGCGGTACCACTGTTAAACTGTTTTTTAAAAACTCGAACGCTTTTTGACACTCATCATCCCACTTAAATCTAGCGTATTTGCCCGTTAAGTTAGTGATAGGTTCTGCTATTTTTGAAAACCCTGGGATAAAGCGCCTTTAGTACCCACAAGTTCCAATAAAAGTACGCACTTCTTTTACGTTAGTTGGAGGAGGTAACTCTTTAATAACCTTTATCTTGTCTTGGTCTGGTTTAATTCCGTCTCTATTTATAATATACCCCAAATATTTTGTTTCTGTTTTTAAAAACTCGCATTTACTAAGCTTTAATTTAACATCATGTACTTCATGTTTTAAGTGATCATCCACATCACCTGCTGTATAGATTAGAATATCGTCTATGTATGCCAACGCAAACTTTTGCATACCCTCTAGTACCTCATTTATTAACAGCATGTAGTGAGATGGAGCCGTTCGAACCCCTAGTGTCGTGAAAAATGTAGAGCCATTAAGCAACCCCAAAATATCATCAATCACCGGCAGTGGGTACGCTACATTCTTAGTGATTTTGTTCAACGCCCGATAGTCACAGCAGAACCGACTTGAACCATCAGGTTTGGCCACGTTTACTATCGGAGATGACCATTCTGACTTTGATCTTGTTATTATTCCTGCTTTCAACATGTCTTCTATTGCTTTTTCGACAATTTCTCTATTTCTTAAGGGAGTTCTATATGGTTTTAAACTAATTGGTGGATGATCTCCCGTATCTATTTCCATTGTAACTGTTTTTGTCCTTCCCAATTCTAAATCATTAATTGCAAATACATCCTGATTTTCTTTTATAAGTTGTTCTAATACTTTCTTATTTTCTGGTGGAGCTTTTAACTGTGCCAACAATTCTTGTTCCCTTGTCATTTTGTCTAGTGAATGTATTTGGGCTGTATTTCTTCTGAATGGATGGATCAATTCATCCATTTGTACGTTCCCTCTACTTCCGCGTCCGCGTCTGTTATTAATTCTTTCACTAGAAGTTTGTGAATAGTTTGCTCCCGGCATTTCTACTCTATCCGTTGCCAATATATCACTAATGTTATGTTCTAGTTTAGCTATTACACACCCTCTGTATAATTTAATTTCTCTACCTGTGTTGTTAATAACCATTACTGGAAAGGTTAAGTGTTTATCTAACGCTATTATTCCATCCGGAACTTCTAAACCAGGCTCATCAATTACTTCCTTTTGCAATTCAGTGATTCTGACTGTGTGTCCTGCCACATAATATGGGTTTCTCTTTACCTTTGCTTGTATCAAATTAACCGACTGTGGTTTTAACGTCGTGGACATTTTAACTCTAACTAGTGCTGATATATGCATGTCTTCTTCCATATCTACATAGACGTCCTTGAATTTTAATTTGTGTAGATCAAAGAAAAGTCTTACTCCATTTTTTATTAAAAAATCTCTTCCTATAAGCATGTTTCTATTTAAATCTTTCACTACATGAAAAAGATGTCTTACGTTGATCCCTCCTAATTTAAAATTGATCATTGTTTGTCCAATTACTTGTAAATTCTGTCCTGTAACAGAGTGAAGATTATTATGACTCTTAAATATTCTACAATTTCTCATTATTTTATATACAAAACTTTCTTTAATTACACTAACCTGAGCTCCTGAATCAATTAATGTACGAACTCTATACTTTCCTATTTCTATTATACATGAGCTATGATCTGTTTTATTTTCTGTAAACTGTTTGACTTCATCTAGTTGAAAGTATTCTCTACTCGTTCTACTATGCCTGTTATTAACATATTCTCTAAACCTTGGGACCTTATTATTTCCCCTCCTACCACAGGTCCTATTTAATAGGTAGGGCGCCGGTTTTCCTGCGTTCTTGTACCTGTAAAATTTCTGTGTCTATCTTCAACATTCCTATTCTACCTGCTATTGCCATTTCTACTTTGTGTATTCGACTGGACATGCCTGTTACCACAAAAACGAGAAACGTGTCCGCGTTGACCACAAAACCAACAGACTACATTTGTGTTATTTGTTTTACCCACTGTCTCACTTGTAGGATACCTCATTTGTCTTCTTTCATCATAAGCATTTCTATTACTACCTTGTAACGTCTGTACACCTCCTCTCCTATTCCATCCGAACCTTGTTTGTCCTATCTCCATAGGCTCCTCAATTCTGTCTTCTCGACTAGTTCCTATTTCTCGTCCTGTTCTCAATCTAAATCTACGTCTCAAATTTTCTTCTTGTACCGCAATATCTACAGCTTGTGACAACCTCTCGGGGTTTTCTCTCATCAGCTTAAACTTCAGTCCATCGGATTTTATGCCATCTACAAAAATCCCGACTAACATCCTCTCTACCTCTTCTCCTCGTACATTCTGTCCTAAGAATGCTTCTTCAGCCAGGTTAATCAACCTATCGCTGAACAATTGTACCGTCTCTCCATTGTTTTGTTTAGACTGTCTCAACACCGAAAACGCATGTTGTGGATCCGTTATTTCCGCGTACTTATGTGCCAGGTCGTCTTTGAACTGCTCCCATGTCTCATCCACTCTTGCCTCTAATTTTCTTCGGATATGATCTGAAACCGGTTCTGTTGCTGCCTGATAAGCAAGTCTCATTTTTTCTTCATCTGATGCAGACACCAAATATGCATACTTCTCTATGGAAGTTACCCACTTCTTAAAATCTCTTGCCTGTCCGCTAAACTTAACAATTTCAGTTGCCATTCCTTGTTGTTTCATGACCGTATTAAGTCTATCTATCACTGTTCCCACTCCCGTCAAAACTTGTGCCAATGAATCTTGTTCTGTCATGCTGAAATATTACTGTACAGACTAAATAATCAATTTCACATTTGTAACCAGCTAATTTAAAAATATTACCTTATTTACCTTATACACCAAGAACAGTTCAACCAGTTAATAGGTTTACTGATTACCCTACTCTCTGTTCCCGATCCAAGAAAGACGTATTCCTCTATGTTCGCTGTCAGGTAGAACTCAAACGCTAGGAGTCTGTGTTAGTTGAAACCGATCGCGCACTTCAGGTAGTTTCTTCTTCCAACTGATCACACACTTCAGGTAGTTTCTTCTTCCAACTGATCACTCACTTCAACCCCTGGTTGGGTCCCTACCAGCCTTGAGTCTTCTATTCACCCGATAACAGGGCACATCAAAGCGACGTCTTGAGAACCAGTGTAATTCAGGTAAGCGATAATTTGGGTCCCCTCTTCAGTAGGTCGGCAGCCCAGTCTGCCCCTCCCACTTCCGAGAGTTCCCTAGTGACATCGCTACTTTTGATGAGCTTTTCATTTCTTCTTATTTTTCAAATTAGCGATTGAGTTGTTTTTTCAAACCTCCAAGGTCAGGATTCTGCGGCCTTTAGTTCGCTCCAGGAAATCTTGACGAGAAGTAGACAAGTGCTCTGTTAGTAAATTGTTTCTACTTGATTCGATTTACCTTGAAGGTTTCTTTTTCCTCTTATTTCAAATGATCCAGAAAAAAATGTGCTCTTTTTCACTCTTTTGCTCAGCTGGTTTTCATATTTCAGCTGACAACGACTGCCTGCATATCTAGCAAGTCCGTACAGTGAAGATTCTGAAAAATATTTACAGACAACCACCCCTAGCCGGGCTTTTGGTTGCTGTAGCTCTCACAGACGACGTAGAGGCCATCTTTCAACTTCGTTGTTACATTCAATACATGTTTAGAACCGTGCCGTAATTCTGTCTCTGGGTAATTGAACGAGATCTTCAACTTTTTTAGTTATTTCGATGTTCTACATGGGCAGAGTATTGTGATCCTGCGACAGTCCAAGTTTCGATCCTGTCGTGGGCACCATTTAGTCCTCTATAACAGAGCAGGACTAACTCGTTCTCTTGTTAATACAAATAGAGTTTATTTCTTACTGATGACAATCTGGTTACAACATGATGTCTTCTCTCTTCCAGGCCCAGATGTTGAGTCTCCTTAACAACAAACTACGTCACGACTTGAGCATCTTTCTTCCCATTCCACCCTGATGCTCAAGCGTGCTGTAGCCTTTTCCCACCTAATACCCATAATCTGCTACATCTGTCAATGAAGGAGACAATGCTACATCTGGACTATAGTGGATAATCGTAACAGTTGTCTGGTAATGGATAATAGTGGATAATCGTAACAGTTGTCTGGTAATGGATAATAGTGGATAATCGTAACAGTTGTCTGGCATTAAAGGTGACAGTGTTACAACTGGTTTATAGTGGATAATAGTAACAGTTATCTGTCAATAAAGGAGCTATGTTAAAATGGCCTAAAATGGATAATCATAAGTTATCTGTCAATAACGTAGTCAATGTCCTATAGTGGATAATCATAAGTTATCTGTCAATACACGAGTTAATGTCCTATAGTGGATAAACATAAGTTATCTGTAAATAAAGTCGTTAATGTCCTATAGTGGATAATCGTGACAGTTGTCTGTCAATAACGTAGTCAATGTCCTATAGTGGATAATTATAAGTTATCTGTCAATAACGTAGTCAATGTCCTATAGTGGATAATCATATGTTATCTCTATAGTGGATAATCATACGTTGTCTGTAAAGAAAGGAGTTAATGTCCTGTAGTGGATAATCATAAGTTGTCTGTCAAGAAAGGAGTTAATGTCCTATAGTGGATAATCATAAGTTGTCTGCCAAGAAAGGAGTTAATGTAATATAGTGGATAATGGTGACAGTTGTCTGTCAATAAAGAAGTTAATGTTACAACTGGCCTGGAGTGGATAATAGTAATAGATGTGTGTCGGTAAAGGAGTAACGTCAAAATAATCTATGACTTGGTTGTGATTTGGTTACAGCAAAATATCACTTTAATTGCACAAGGATACTTCAAAAGTGCATTTAAGACTTCTCATATATTTCACACTGGCAGGTTCTTTGCCCGGTGCACGACCTCTGTAACACCGGTATTTACCAGAAATACACTTCTGTAAATATTGTTTGTGGGTAGGTTTATACTTGTGTTATTGTATCCGGGCATGTGTTGTTACATGAGTTCAGTTGAGCCAGAAACCTACACCACAGCACACTGGACATCCCTTTACGCTCAGCGTAGTCTTCTTCGGCGAAAAGCCCACATACTAATGGTACCAGTTGTAGTCTGATTATGTATCCGTCGGGCTTTTCTTCGGTGAACTGAGTGTTGGCTTCTGGTCACTCCGTGCTGCACCATTCTTCGGTGAACTGAGTGTTGGCTTCTGGTCACTCCGTGCTGCACCATTCTTCGGTGAACTGAGTGTTGGCTTCTGGTCACTCCGTGCTGCACCATTCTTCGGTGAACTGAGTGTTGGCTTCTGGTCACTCCGTGCTGCACCATTCTTCGGTGAACAGAGTGTTGGCTTCTGGTCACTCCGTGCTGCACCATTCTTCGGTGAACAGAGTGTTGGCTTCTGGTCACTCCGTGCTGCACCATTCTTCGGTGAACAGAGTGTTGGCTTCTGGTCACTCCGTGCTGCACCATTCTTCGGTGAACAGAGTGTTGGCTTCTGGTCACTCCGTGCTGCACCATTCTTCGGTGAACAGAGTGTTGGCTTCTGGTCACTCCGTGCTGCACCATTCTTCGGTGAACAGAGTGTTGGCTTCTGGTCACTCCGTGCTGCACCATTCTTCGGTGAACAGAGTGTTGGCTTCTGGTCACTCCGTGCTGCACCATTCTTCGGTGAACAGAGTGTTGGCTTCTGGTCACTCCGTGCTGCACCATTCTTCGGTGAACAGAGTGTTGGCTTCTGGTCACTCCGTGCTGCACCATTCTTCGGTGAACAGAGTGTTGGCTTCTGGTCACTCCGTGCTGCACCATTCTTCGGTGAACAGAGTGTTGGCTTCTGGTCACTCCGTGCTGCACCATTCTTCGGTGAACAGAGTGTTGGCTTCTGGTCACTCCGTGCTGCACCATTCTTCGGTGAACAGAGTGTTGGCTTCTGGTCACTCCGTGCTGCACCATTCTTCGGTGAACAGAGTGTTGGCTTCTGGTCACTCCGTGCTGCACCATTCTTCAGTGAACTGAGTGTTGGCTTCTGGTCACTCCGTGCCGCACCATTCTTCAGTGAACAGAGTGTTGGCTTCTGGTCACTCAGTGCTGCACCTTCTTCAGTGAACTGAGTGTTGGCTTCTGGTCACTCAGTGCTGCACCATTCTTCAATGAACAGAGTGTTGGCTTCTGGTCACTCCGTGCTGCACCATTCTTCAGTGAACAGAGTGTTGGCTTCTGGTCACTCCGTGCTGCACCATTATCTACAGGCAATGATGGTGTATCTATTCTTTCACATTATACACGTGATCCCAAAGGGCCCTGACTACATCTGCCTTATCGTGTACCCATACCCCACCTAGTGGTTCTGACATAGCTAGTTTATCCACATGCTCGTCTCGGAACACTCTAGCATACCAAGTGGAAAAGATCCAACGGATGATCACTATCTATTTTTTGTTGTTGTTACTCTTCCCGAAGCATACCTGCCTTCATCCTGTTCAGCATGCTATGTGAATCCGTTACACAGTGATGATCTACACTGATGGGTCAGTGATACGAAACAGACGTAGTGATTGGGGTTTCATTGCGAAGGCTTATGGACTTGAAAAGGCTTGAAATAGGAGAGTCTGGCATATGAGATTACGACATTCAGCATGTGAATAGAGGTGGAAGCAGTGACAGCGGCATTCCGTTGATTAGAGGAGACCACTGCAACACACATTGTCTTCATCACGGGCTCAAGGAGCACGCTTAGTAAGGTGGAGAAAGGAATGTTTTGTGTGGAAAGGCTGTCCTCTCTTCAGAAGTCATAGATTGTGAGAATGGTATGGATTTTTGGCCCTGGCCACTATGGAGTGTGGAGAAATGAACATGCTGATATGCTGGCAGAAAATGCATCTCTTGGTGGTATATTACCTATAGACAATGGAGAGGTGCTCGTGTGCCTGTGGGACCAGGTTGAGAAGGCGTGGGAACAGACTGAGAACCCATATGTGGAAAGAATGAGATTGCGGGGGATCGTCAGGGGTTCTGGAAGAACATCAAAACTGAGAGGGAAGACCAGAACTTTAAATCATACAGCGGCATGACTCTTCGCTGGCTGTTGAACGAGGGGACGGAGTGCGTATAGGAATGTCGTGAGTGCAGTGATGTCGGTTATTAGCACAACTCAACTCAATTGTGAAACCATAGTCACGACATCTGTGTGATATTTGTCCTCCAGCCAGGGTAACTCCACACTGACTGCCTCCACCTCCATTTTTATACTATAGTCTGTTTATTTATTTATTTATTTTTTTGCCCCAATATAAAATTCCATATCTCAGTAACCAACTGAGGGAAAATGATGAGATTTAGCATATAATCTTATCATTATGTCCACCCCAAAAAAAAATGTATTCTGGAGATTGTACAGCAGATTTCAATGTTTGTTTATATGCGGTATATAATTTACGGCTCATAGATTAATTCCATCATTTTAAAAGTATTACAGCTTCACCAAGACACATCCGCGCTTTTTTTTTTTGAAATTGTCTCCTGGTTTTCGCTTTGGCACAGACTGCGCGCAGTTAAATGGGATTGTTCAGAGGTGTCTCCTATGTGGTTCTTTCATGAAACGTGATTATATAAATAAATATATAAATAAATCTTACCATTAATATAATATTAATAGCTAATATTTGAATGTGTGAATATTGTTCAATGGGATTGAAAGTGAAATTGTGTACACTTCAAACAGTGGCGTGCAGAGGATCTTTGATGCCCGGGGCCAACCCCTTGATTGGATGCCCCTTAATTATTCTTTCCCTAATTCATTCTTCTTCCTCTCCCACTGCACTGTGCTGCCCCCTCTCCCTAATTGGATGCCCCCCCCCTGCCGGCTGGATGCCCAGGGCCGTCGCACCCCCTGCACCCCCCTCTGCACGCCAGTGACTTCAAAGTATCGCTATGAAGTTGTACAAATATTTTTGTCAAGAAGCTTATCGCAGGAAACTGTTTCATACTGTTACAAATCCCGAAAAAAGAACAGTGCATGCAATGGGTTTGAGTAAACGGTAATTTCGTCGATGGGTGCAAGAATCTGGAATGAAACCAACACGCGATAAGCAAACGGTAGGTAGAAAGGCAATTGTAGACAGCTTTGACAAGGATGTCATCAGGCGAGTTATTATAAAAATGATGGATGCCAAAGAAACAGTGACTGTAAGAAAACTGAAGGTTTTGTTGAGAAAGAACAACAACATAGAGCTATCCAAAACAACTTTGTGGAAAATTATAAGGACATTAGGCTTCACTTTTAGAAAGTACAAGGGAGGTAGAAATATTCTTTGCGAGCAACCGCATTTAGGAGCCATGAGAAGTAGATACCTACGTGAAATAAGGGAAATGCGCAAAGAAAATTATGACATAGTGTATTTGGATGAGACGTGGATCAATGCGCACCACACAAGTGAAAAGAAATGGCAATCAATGGATGGAAAGATAAAGCGTTATGTGCCCAGTAGTAAAGGACAGCGTTTCTTCATAGCCTATGCTGGTAGTACTCATAATGGCTCGTGTTCGTATCAAAGCGTACAGACAATAGGGATTATCATAATGAGATGAATGGTAATGTATTTAGAGATTGGCTCGAGAATACAGTACTTCCATCCCTTGATAGACCGTCTTGTCTAATCATGGACAATGCATCATATCACAGTGTTGTTGCCCAAGAAGACAAAATACCTACGGCATCGAGCAATAAAGATATGGCTTCGAAGGGAAAATATATCATTTCCAGAAACATATTTCAAGCTACAGTTGTTGTCCCTTGTAAAACAGGCGCAAAAAAGCAAGAAATATCAAATCGACATGTTGATAGAAGAGCATGGCCATAGGTGCTTGAGACTTCCGCCGTATCATTCTCATTTAAACCCTATAGAACTTGTGTGGCCTAAAATTAAAGGACAGGTGGCAGCTGCCAATACTACATTCAAATTGTCTCACATCAAGATACTAACCCAGTCCGCGCTATTAAATATTGATAAAAGTTACTGGAAAAAATGTGAGGACCATGCGTTGAAAGAGGAAGAGGGCTATTGGATTGAATTTTATGCAACCGAGAGCAATCATCAACCTACTGGAATCGTCCGACACAAATTAAGGTCTGAGCAGATCGCAGACCTTAATCTACGTACACACTTACTGGGATATTTTGCTCCAACTATTCAGACGAATTGCAGGACCTAAACATTACAGCATCAGCATAATGTCAATGGCAACAGTTTGTATTCCACAGTGATGAAGTTTCAATTCCGCAAGCCCTCGGCGGTGACAAACAACTGTATTGAAACACACACACACACACACACACACACACACACACACACACACACACACACACACACACACACACACACACACACTAAACGCATTGAATACCAACAGAAGAGTAATAATGCGGTGGAAACTGACATATTGTGGCATAACAAGAAACGTGAGAGCAAACACGTTGTCAAATTAGGGGACAACACACGTGCATACGAATCAATCTATAAACTTCAATGAAAAGAGGACCAACATCTTGGCCGTTAAGAAGAAAGACCACTACAGAGACACTGACAACTATTTTCATAGTGCAAAACAGGTAATCATGTTCCGTCTCTGAACGGTAAACAGCAGAGTAGACAATCTTTCACGAAGACTCAAAGCGGGTCTGTCACCCATGTGTACGTGTGAACAAACTACACAGACAGCTGAAAAGATCCTTAAAAATTGAAACATGATGACTAAATTGCGGTATCATTTATGGTCACTCCATACGCACATTAACGCACAGCTATTTTGAAGCCTTCACGAACTCAGTATAAAAAGCTAACATGAATACTCGTGTGCACATTATTAACCAGTAGCTGAAAAAACAAGAAGGAAAAGAAAAATAAGGTAAGAAATATATTCCTTCTACTTTCCTGTCAGTTTACAAATTATTTATCCCATGCCTCTGTAAATTCTCTGTCTTTACTAATATTACACATTGCACCCCTCTCGGGATTCTCCTTGGTGAAGTGGTCAAGCCGTCTGACTCGGGCTCCGAAGGTTGTATGTTCGATTCCAGGCCGCGTCCTTCATTTCACGAGTGCATTTTTTCGGAGACTCCCGAGGGTCGTCGCTGGAGCTACGGAGTTCGTGCTTTGTGCGACGCTTTCCGCGCTGCGGAAAGATACTGAGCCATATGGGATAAAAACCCGGTGCAATGCAGCCGACCCTATCGACTTTTAAGCTACTTCTTTTATTGCACCCACTCCCATACGAATCCGGATACGCCTTGTGTCGTCATGTGAATTGGCGGGGCGTTCATTACTGTAAAAAAAAGTTTGTTAGCGTGAAATCACTAGTTTTTCAGCAAAACATCAAAGAAATTTCGCCGCTTTCGATGATTTAAGTTGCTTTTGGACCTATCAAAGACATATTCCTTGGGTGAGGGTAAATATAAGACGGCAGGAAAAATTTCATAACGATGCAACAGACAGTTTTCAAAATAATTGATCGTGAATGACGGCATTCGTTTCTGGACATACTATTTATGTCATATGATAGTTGAAACTGGAAGTGGTTTAATAGAAGAATGATGAGAAAACCGTGGATGGACAGAAAAAGCAATGTAAATATATTGAAAGAACTCACAAAGAGAACTGGTTGCTCGCATCAGAAGAAGACAGTTCACATTCATCGGGCATTTCATGAGAAGGGGAAAGCTGGAATATGTCGTTATAACGGGAAAAGTGGAGGAAAGAAGAGGCAGTTGGAGACAAAGAAAGAAGATGCTGGACACTTTGACATCATGGATGAAGGACCATCCTTGTCAGAAAAGATCAACAGTACAGAAACTAGAGGGCTGTGGAGAGACATGATCGCCAACGCCACTCGGTATAGACTATAAGAAGAATAATTGAATCCGAAACGGCTTTTTTACACACCTAGTTAGTTAATTAGTTAGTTAGTTAGTTAGTTAGTTAGTTAGTTAGTTAGTCGACAGATCATCCTCCGTGCACGTCGAACCATTCAGTCCATAGGTGCTGGGATCCCCTCCTCAGCAAATCCCGCAGCGTGTAGCGGCGTGCAACACCAGTTCTGTGTTGGTTTATTAATCTTCTTTCTCTTCCTGCGTAGTGTTCTTGTGTTTACACACCTAATGCGCATTGAATAAATGTACTGGTTCCCATAACCTTTTAAAGAAATTGATAGCCGGTGGATGATATCATCAATATTACGTCGGTGGTCTTCATTACTGTCCTGGGCATCTCCTAGTTCTCTTGTCAATCTGGGTCGACATAGGATACCAGGTCAAGTTTTGTTAAAGAATCGGCCTGGGTGCGAATTGAACCCACGGTGACCAGGCCGGCAGGCAAGGGCATTAGCTTCTACACCACCGTGACTTCCGTAGTTTGTGTGACTACAGTACAAGTGTATTTTTAATGACTGTGCAGTGTTTGAAAATATTGCCGGTCAAGTTTTGTACTTACCTATTATGTTGCATGGATTTTACAGAGGCTGAATAAAAAACTTGGAGCGGCAATATTGTCAAACACTGCATAGTCATTACAAAATACAGCCTATACTTTGCAATGCTAGTCG
Source organism: Cepaea nemoralis (assembly GCA_014155875.1). Lineage (NCBI taxonomy): Eukaryota > Metazoa > Mollusca > Gastropoda > Stylommatophora > Helicidae > Cepaea > Cepaea nemoralis. Next base: position 221,304 of record JACEFZ010009183.1, read on the forward strand.
AATCTCTGGGGGAAAAAATAAACAAGATTTAAAAGTCAAAAGGATCGATTTCATTGCACCTGGTTGTATCCCATATGGCTCGGGCTCTTTGCGCAAGCCAACCTGCCGAAACAAGTCGCACAAAGCCCGAACTCCGTTGATCCAGCTACGACCCCCAGAAGTCTTCGAGACAATTGCACCCGTAAACCGAACGATTAACCCGGATCCGAACCCACAATCTTTGATGCGCGAGACAGCCGGCGTAACCAGTTCACCGCGAAGACTCCCTGTCGAATCTCTGAGATTTCATCGTGGGCGGGGAGGGAGTGGGTGGGGGAGGTCTTAATGCGCTTAACATTAAACTTCCTGAGCGATAACGGTGCGCTATGTGGATCGTTCCCTAATCCGGTCAATTGATGTCAACGTTGGCTCCTCGTTCACAAAGGAAAGACAAACTGCTGAACGTCAAAGTTCCTAGTGAATGAACCTGGTATCGGGGTTGATTGCATCGTCGTACACACGACATGCAACATTTTAGTCGAATCTATAGTTTGTATGTGTATAGTACATCACGTCTGTAGTTTGTATGCGTATAGTATGAGGGCGAGTCAATAAGTAAGTCGCACAGTTTTGTGGGATGGCAGATAAATGTAGTTGGTGTTTTCTACAGGTGTCATTATGTGACAAGAACATCGAACTTTATATTCCTGTTCGTCAGGTGGCGCTAGGTGTCTCCTGCGCAAGCGCAGCGCATAAACAAAATGGCGACTGTGCTTACGTATGTTCAGCCAAGAGCAATGTCCTGTTGTGCCTTTTTTGTGGGCAAAAGGACTGCCTGCAAAGGACATTCATAAGGAAATGCTTCCTGTTTATGCTGACAAATGTTTGTCCCGTAAAGTGGTGCATAGCTGGGTAGAAAAATTTTCTCAAGGACGCTCTACAATTGTTGATGAAATCCGATCTGGTCGTCCTGTTGAGATTGCAACAGAAGCATCCGTGCATCGGGTGGAGGAGATGATTAGAGGTGACAGGCGAGTAACGATAGACTCTGTAGCATTTGCAATGTGAATTCTTAATCGTGCTGTGAAGTTCTATCGATGCTTCATGATGCAATTCGAAGAAAACGTCCAGGACTGCTGACTAGAGGAGTGTTGCTTCTTCATGACAATGCCAGACCACATACGGCTTGATTAACTCAGGAGAAAACCAACTAAGGTGGGAAGTTCTGGAACATCCACCTTACAGCCCCGACTTAGCTCCTAGCGATTTCCACCTTTTTGGTCCACTGAAAACCCACCTTGGCAGGAGACATTTCGCGAATGACGCCGAAGTTGAATGTGAAGTGAAAACGTAGTTTAGAAAACAGAGCACGCAGTTCTATGCAGCCGGTTTGGGAGGACTGAAAATACGATGGGATAAGAGCTGTAATGTTGGTGGAAATTATGTTGAGAAATAAAGGGACAATGTATGTATAAACATAAATACAGGTTTCAAGTTGTTATCATATTTAGTTATTTTTGTACAGCCATTTGTGACTTACTTATTGAATTCCCCTCGTATATCACATCTTAAGTTTGTATATAGTACATCACATCTGTAATTTTATTGCATATAGTACATCACATCTATAATTTTATTGCATATAGTACATCACATCTGTAGTTTGTATGTGTATAGTACATTAAATCTGTAGTTTTCTGCATATAGTACATCAAATCTGTAGTTTGTATGTGTATAGCACATCACATCTGTAGTTTGTATGCGTATACCCACATCAAATCTGTAGTTTGTATTCGTATAGTACATCAAATCTGTAGTGTTTCTGTGTATAGTACCTAAAATCTGTAGTTTATATGCGTGTAGCACATGGAAAGTGCTAGATGCAGCTGCACGTCGTCTATAGCTGCATTACAACATCACGAATGGCGCGTATGTACCGAACTACAACACAAACATGGCCACGGCAGGTACTTAGATAATTAAAAACAAATATTCACCGACATGGCACGTGCGGTTGTAAAGCTCATACCACACGCGGAGAGAGGCGGAAAGAGAAAAGTGCGGCGCGCTGTAGGAAATCACGCCTGAAAATGGTGTAAATATCGATTTTTATATAATACATCCACAACATCCATTCTGAAACACCCCTATGTTTATGTAAATCTTGTTCCCTACGGGAATTCCCAAAATAATAGGTGATATCCCCAGAACTACAATGGTGTCCAAACTGCAATGACTGGCACATTGCCGTCCGTGGTAGACAATAGTTGTATAATAGAGTTATACTTCACCATAGCACAAAACCTGGGCTGAAGTTAGAGACCATTCGTTACCCATGCCACATGGCACCCTTCTCGGCCTGCCTAGTTTACTCCAGAGGAAAGGTAACACCAATAAGTCTGGAACAAGACAAGCTGTAGAAGCTGCCAGATCAGTAAAGCAATGCTGTAAATGTCTGCGTGTCGAGATTTGATTCTAGACCAGTTGCGGACCAATGCTTAGGGCCTGGTCTGTTTTGTCATGACATGTAGTCTTTAGGTTGCATTTCCTCCCACTGGAATAAAATATTTATCCTCCCAATTGCACTCCTCCGCTCGAAGCCGTTGGCACAATGTGGGGTGTCAGGTTTGGTGAGCGTCGCCCAGCAGTCCGAGCTAAAAGCAAACAGTTAGTACGGTCTACAGTCATACGGTAGCTCAGTCCCAAACTGCAGTATGGGCCTCGGTAATCCCATGTGTTCCTTCTGGGCATCGGATTGGCGTGTGGTGAGAATGAGATGCCAGAAACCTGTGGAGGAGAAGATCGTCAGCCTCGCCGAATGCCAGCCAGTTTATTTGTATCACGCTGGATCATGATCTGGATTCATCATGATATGCCGCTCCGCAGATATGAAGGTCCAGTACCGGTCTTGCACACCGCGCCGGTTTCTGGGTTTGGAGAGGGGAAGGAGAGTTCTGCAACACAGTCCCTGCGGAGGGGATATTTTGGTGTCTTGGAGGGGGAGGGGGGAATTCTCCACATTAACCACATCACAGTCCCCGCGGAGGTGATACTTTGGTGCCTGGAGGGGGAAATGCTCCACATTCACCACATCATAATCCCTGCGGAGGTGATACTTTGGTGCCTGGAGGAGGGGGAGGGGAAATTTCCACATTAACCACACCACAGTCCCCGCGGTGGTGATATTTTGGTGCCTGGAGGGGGCAATTCTCCACATTAACCACATCATAGTCCCTACAGAGGTGATACTTTGGTGCCTGGAGGGGGCAATTATCAACATTAACCACTTCACAGTCCCCGTGCAGGTGATACTTTGGTGTCTGGAGGAGGGAATTCTCCACACTAATCACATCACAGTCCACGTGGAGGTGATACTTTTGTGTCTGGAGAGGGGTGGGGGAGGCAATTCTCCACATTAACCACATCACACTCCCTGCGGAGGTGATACTTTGGTGCCTGGAGGGGGGGGGCAGGGGGGGGGGAATTCTCCACATTAACCACATCACAATCCTCTCGCGGAAGTGATACTTTGGTGCCTTGATGGGGGAATTCTCCACATTAACCACATCACAGTCCCCGCGGAGGTGATACTTTGGTGTCTGGAGAAGGAGGGGGAATTCTCCACATTAACCACATCACAGTCCTCGCGGAAGTGATACTTTGGTCTCTGGAAAGGGGGGGGGGGGGGGGGTATTCTCCACATTTACCACATCACACTCCCTGTGGAGATGATACTTTGGTTCGTGGAGGGGGAAATTCTCCACATTCACCACATCACAGTCCCCGCGGAGGTGATACTTTGGTGCCTGGAGGGGGCGGGGCAATTCTCCACATTCTCCACATCACAGTCCCCGCGGAGGTGATACTTTGGTGCCTGGAGGGGGCGGGGCAATTCTCCACATTCACCACATCACAGTCCTCGCGGAAGTGATACTTTGGTGTCTGGAGGGTGGGGGGGGGGAAGGGGGAGAATTCTCCACATTAACCACACCACACTCCCTGCGGAGGTGATACTTTGGTGCCTGGAGGGGGGGGGGGAGGCAGGGGGAGAATTCTCCACATTAACCACATCACAATCCTCTCGCAGAAGTGATACTTTGGTGGCTTGATGGGGGAATTCTCCACATTAACCACATCACAGTCCCCGCGGAGGTGATACTTTGGTGTCTGGAGAAGGAGGGGGGGGGGGAATTCTCCACATTAACCACATCACAGTCCTCGCGGAAGTGATACTTTGGTCTCTGGAAAAGGGGGGGGGGGGTATTCTCCACATTCACCACATCACACTCCCTGTGGAGATGATACTTTGGTTCGTGGAGGGGGAAATTCTCCACATTCACCACATCACAGTCCCTGCGGAGGTGATACTTTGGTGCCTGGAGGGGGCGGGGCAATTCTCCACATTAACCACATTCCCACAGAAGCAAGACCTGTTCAGGGTCTAGACGACCTGAACGACAATTAACACAATGAACACTCAGCTAACCAACCAACAAGCCAGCCAACCAACCAACCAACCAACCAACCAACCAACCAACCAACTAAACCACCAACCTATGAACCAACCAACCAGCCAACCAACCAGCCAACCAACCAGCCAGCTAACCAACAACAACCAGCCAACCAATCAATCACCCAGCCAGCCAGCCAGCCAGCCAGAAAAACAACCAACCAATCAGCCAACCAACCAACCCGCCAACCAACCAGCTAATCAACCAACCAGCAAACCAACCAACCAGCCAACCAACCAACCCGCCAACCAACCAACCAGCGAATCAGCCAACCAGCAAACCAACCAACCAGCCAACCAACCAACCAGGCAACCAACCAACCGACCAACAAACCAACCAACCTACCAACCAACCTACCAACCCACCAGTCAACCAATCAAGAAACCAACGAGCCAACCAGCCAACCAACCAAGCAACCAAGCAATCAACCAAGAAACGAACCAAGCAACCAACCAGCCAGCCAAGCAACCAACCTATCAACAATCCAACTAACCAAGCAACCAACCAAGCAACCAACCAATTAACGAGCCAACCTGTCAGCCAAGCAATCAACCAACCGACCAGTCTTTCATGAGAGAGGTGTTGCAGATTCAGAGCAAGGCAACAAGTTCCACACTGCTCATTCATATCAATATTATATATATAAGTCGCATTTATTCCTTACAGAGTTGGAGATACATATAAATGCATGATAAATGCGGATATCATCATCTTCTACTTTTGCCGTCAAGCGTCGTTGAGAGAAAAAGTTCTGTCCAGCGCCCGATGGATGGCACTGGGCAGTGTCATTCTTTTCTGAGTGTACAATGTCGTTGATGTCGTCAAACCGTTTTCTTCTCGGGCCTCATCTTGCTCTTATCAGATATTCAGTGATGTAGGCGGAATGCTGGTACTTTATGGTGTTTGCATTGTAACCAGATGGACCGAACCTGTTATATCTTCTGCCTTTCAATAAATCTGTCACAAGGTGTTGATCCTGTTGTCTGTCTGATAACATCATTTCTTACTCGGTCTAGGATAGTTAAGTTGGCAGCTCTCCTCAAACATATTATCTCACAGGTGTTAGTTTTGCGTAAGTGTTTTGGATCACGTCCAAGTATGACATTGATAGAATAGGGTTAGTGCGAATATGCTGTTTATTATCTGTCGTTTTGCGAACATAGGTATATTTGGATTTTTCAGTATTGGTGATAGTTGATATATAAGCGCACTTAGCTTTTTGACATATGATTTATATGTTTGTCTATTCTATCATTCATAGATGTTTAAACTCTTTAACTGGTTTCAAAAGTGCACTGTTTATCTGTATATTTAGTGGACAAAGAGATTTGCTAAATTGCATTATTTGAGTTTTGATTCAATTTATTTTCCTATTGTATCTGCCGCTGGTTAAACTCAGCTTATTTGCATTATTTTCCAGTCTACTCTCGTCGCGGTATAACAGGAAAAATTACCACAACCATCACCAATTCCACCACCTCACCACCACCACCACAACCATTCTAGTATGAACTCTACGATTATCATCAGCATCATCACCATAACCACCATTACCACCATCACGACACCATCACCACTACCACCAACACCACCATCACCATCACACCACCATCCTCACACCATCACCAGTACACCACCATCCTCACACCATCACCATCAACATCACCACCACTACCAACACCACTATCACCACCACCATCACCACACCACCACCACCACCACAATCATCACCATTCTCACCACCATCATCACTACCACTACCACAATCACCACCACCATCACCACCATCATCACCACACCACCACCATCACCACCACCATCACCATCACCACCAATATCACTACATCAACACATCACCACCACTATCACCAACACCACCATTTTCACGACACCACCACCACCACCACCACAATCATCACCATTCTCACAACCGTCATCACTACCACTACCACAATCACCACCACCATCACCACCAGCATCACCACCACCACCACCACCATCATCACCACACTACCACCATCAAAACCACCATCACAACACCACCACCATCACCACACCATCACTATCACCACTACCATCACCACACCACCACCATCATCACCACACCACCACCACCATCACCACTACCATCATCACCACCGCAATCATCACACCATCACCACAACCATCATTACCATCATCACCACCATCATCACCACCATCATCACCACCATCATCACCACCATCACAACCACCATCATCGACACCATAAACACCATCATCATCACACCATCACCACAGCCATTATTACCATTATCACGACCATGTCACCACCATCACCACAACCACCACCAACATCACCACCACAACCATCATCATCACCACACTACCACCATCACCACCACCATCACAACACCACCACCATCACCACACCATCATCACCATCATCATCACCACACTATCACCATCACCACCACTATCACAACACCACCACCATCACCACACCATCACAATCACCACTACCATCACCACACCATCACCATCACCACCACACCACCACCACCACCATCACCACTACCATCATCACCACCGCAATCATCGCACCATCACCACAACCATCATTACCATCATCACCACCATCATCACCACCATCATCACCATCATCATCATCACCACCATCGCCACCACCATCACCACAACCACCATCATCGACACCACAAACACCATCATCATCACACCATCACCACAGCCATTATTACCATTATCACGACCATCATCACCACCACAACCATCATCACGACCATCATCACCACCACAACCATCATCATCACCACCATCACCACAACCAATCCCGCCACTATCATCACCACCAGAACCACCAACACCGCCACAACCACCATAACCACCATCACTATCATAACCATCATCACCGCTATAATCATCACCATCATTGCCACCACCACCACTACCACCACGAATTGTTCTGTTGTCACAACTTACTCCCCTTTTTCCATTCTCATGATCATACCACCACCTTCGCTACCACCATCTTCATTACCACCACCACCACCACCACCACCACCACCACCACCACCTCCACCAACACATATTACGTTGTTACAACACCCCCACCCCCTCCATTCGTCCCCCATGAAGAATGTGAATGCTCTTCTCATCTTTATGTGCCCACGGTGTTCTAATCATTCTTCAATAAAAGCACATCTCTAGAGCTTGCACACAATTTCTCATCAATCGATTGATTGTCCGGGGTTTATGAAACACAACTCAGTGTTAGATGTGGTCAATGTGCAACCAAAAACATTTTTAAAAACCAGTTTATGAGGCTAAGGTTCATATTTAGGTAGCATTGTAGACATGTAGGTAGCAGTGTAGACATGTAGGTAGCAGTGTAGACATATAGGTGGCATGTGGACATGTAGGTAGCAGTGTAGACATGTAGGTAGCAATGTGGACATGTAGGTAGCAGTGTAGACATGTAGGTAGCAGTGTGGACATTAGGTAGCAGTGTAGCCATGTAGGTAGCAGTGTCGACATGTAGGTAGCAGTGTCGACATGTAGGTAGCAATGTAGACATGTAGGTAGCAGTGTGGACATGTAGGTAGCAGTGTGGACATGTAGGTAGCAGTGTAGACATGTAGGTAGCAATGTAGACATGTAGGTAGCAGTGTAGACATGTAGGTAGCAGTGTGGACATGTAGGTAGCAATGTAGACATGTAGGTAGCAGTGTGGACATGTAGGTAGCAGTGTCCTCATGTAGGTAGCAATGTAGCCATGTAGGTAGCAGTGTGGACATGTAGGTAGCAGTGTGGACATGTAGGTAGCAATGTAGACATGTAGGTAGCAGTGTGGACATGTAGGTAGCAGTGTAGACATGTAGCTAGCAGTGTAGACATGTAGGTAGCAGTGTAGACATGTAGGTAGCAGTGTGGACATGTAGGTAGCAGTGTCCTCATGTAGGTAGCAATGTAGACATGTAGGTGGCATGTGGACATGTAGGTGGCATGTGGACATGTAGGTAGCAATGTAGACATGTAGGTAGCAATGTGGACATGTAGGTAGCAGTGTAGACATAGTAGGTAGCAGTGTAGACATATAGGTGGCATGTGGACATGTAGGTAGCAGTGTAGACATGTAGGTAGCAATGTGGACATGTAGCTAGCAGTGTAGCCATGTAGGTAGCAGTGTGGACATTAGGTAGCAGTGTAGCCATGTAGGTAGCAGTGTCGACATGTAGGTAGCAGTGTCGACATGTAGGTAGCAGTGTAGACATGTAGGTAGCAGTGTAGACATGTAGGTAGCAGTGTGGACATGTAGGTGGCATGTAGACATGTAGGTAGCAATGTGGACATGTAGGTAGCAGTGTAGACATGTAGGTAGCGGTGTAGACATGTAGGTAGCAGTGTGGACATGTAGTTGCAGTGTAGACATGTAGGTAGTAGTATAGACATGTAGTAGCAGTGTAGACATATAGGTAGCAGTGTAGACATGTAGGTTGCAGTTTAGACATGTAGGTTGCAGTGTAGACATGTAGGTAGCAGTGTAGACATGTAGTAGCAATGTGGACATGTAGGTAGCAGTGTGGACATGTAGGTAGCAGTGTGGACATGTAGGTAGCAGTGTGGACATGTAGGTAGCAGTGTGGACATGTAGGTAGCAGTGTGGACATGTAGGTAGCAGTGTGGACATGTAGGTAGCAGTTTAGACATATAGGTAGCAGTTTAGACATGTAGGTAGCAATGTGGACACATCATCATCATCATGTGCCATGCCGATAAGCGTGGGTGGTCATGTTTCGCTATCTTACTCAATCACCAGAGTCGTGGATCAACTTAATGTTCTTGTCTCTACCATGCCACGTGGCCAAGCCATCCAGGTATTTACTTTTCTGCCATCCCCTTGGTCTCTTCCCCTCGATCTTGCCAGTTGTTGCCAAGTTTTCTAATTTATTTCTTCTCATAACGTGACCAAAAAATTTGGACTCTACGTTTAATTTCTCTAATCAGTTTACGGTTTTCGTTTGCTTCTTGTAGGACTTGTTCATTGGTTTTTCTGTCTGTCCATGGTAGTCTTTGCATTCTCCTCAGAAACCATATTTCCACAGCCATCAGCTGTTTTCCAACTTGTCTGCTCATTGTCCACGCTTCACATCCATATAATAGTACAGGCTCTATGTAGCACTTCAACACTCTTTTTCTCGTTGCAAATAACATCTTTTTATTGGTCAGTATGTTTTCCATCTTGCAAAAGGCTGCCTTCGCCATGGCGATTCTTGTTCTAATCTCTTCAAGGCATCTACCATCAGATTTTATGACTGTTCTGCGATAATTGTACCGATTCACTTATTTATGAGCATTCCCTTTTACTTGTAAATTACAGAAGATACCTACAACTATAGACCGATATAACGCCGCTGCCATGGAAATACTTCTGGATTATTCATTACTCACCGCGTGAAATCGTTATGAAAACTACTCACATATCCTCCAGGCTCCAACCACGTATACACCCCCCTCCCCCCATGCAGAGTTATGTTTTACTGCGTCCGTAAAGATAACCATTTCTGCGTGGTGCCCAACCCAAGAGCAAAGGAAGCACATTAAAAAAATTAGTCGCATATCCTTTACATGATATCGATATCAACCCCAGCATTTTTGCCAGTTTTTTTTAAAAAACTTAAATGATAAGCTTGTGTTCTGTGGTTTGCGATTGCTTTCTGCCCGACCGACCGACGCTCATACTATAGTTAAAAATCAACACAATGCCGTCTGCTTCCAAATCACTTGCAGCTGATTATGAACTCCATGTGCGGGATTGCAAATCGCGCTTGCTACCCCATCGCCGCAGACGCCGGAGATACCAACAACAAGACACCTACATCAACAGGCAGATACGACGCCACTGCCGCAGAAACGCCCCTGGATCATTACTCACCGCGAGAAATCGTTATTTAAACTACTCACGTATCCTCCAGGCTCCACTCACATATAAGCCATGCTGAGTTCGGTGTTACCGCATCCGTTAAGATAACCATTTCTGCGGGATGTCCAAGAGCCTACAGGTACGCAGATGGAATATATTAATTTCTACAAGAACACTCGGAAGTCTCGTTGCTTTTGTTCCGTCTCTTTTTTTTCTTTTTTTTTAAAGCTTCTGTAATAATAAACACTTAATTGATGTTACTAAAGTCACTATCTGTGTCTGTTTTACAATAAAGAAGTTTCGGCCTTACTTCAAGGACAATACTGGGAGATGAGAGATGTAAGTTATAACCGGATCTTTATCAACTAAGGTCTGTAGTGGGAGGTGAGAGTTATGACAGTATCTTTATCAACCAAGGACAGTAGTGGGAGATGAGAGATATAACAGAATCTTATCCACTAAGGACAGTATTGGGAGATCAGAGATATACCATGATCTTTATAAACTATGGACAGTAATGGGAGATGAGAGATATGACATGATCATTATCTACTAAGGACAATAGTGGGAAATGAAAGCTATTACAGGATTTCTATCCACTAAGGACAGTAGTGGGAGATGAGAGATATGAAAGGATCTTTATCCACTAAGGGCAGTATGGGAGAAGAGAGTTATAACATGATCTTTATCAAGTATGGACAGTAATGGGAGATGAGAGATATGAAAGTATCTTTATCAAGTATGGACAATAGTGGGAGAAGAGAGATATGCCATGATCTTTATAAACTAGGGACAGTAGTAGGAGATGAGAGATATAACATGGTCTGTATAAACTAGGGACAGTGTTGGGTGATAAGAGATCTGACAGGATCTTTGCAGGATCTGTATCAACTAAGGACAGTAGTGGAGATGAGATATATAAAAGGATCTTTATAAGCTAAGGACAGTAGTGGGAGTGAGATATATAAAATGATCTTTATCAGCTAAGGATAGTAGTGTAAGATGATAGATATGACATGATCTTTATCAATTAAGGACAGTAGTGGGAGATGAGAGAAGGACAGTAGTGGGAGATGAGAGATATGACATGATCTGTATCAACTAAGGACAGTTGTGGAGATGAGAGGTATGACCGGATCTTTATTAAGTACGGACAGTAGTGTGAATTGCGAGATATAACAGGACGGCTCTCAATTAAGGACTTGGTTTTTTTTTATTTTTAATTCGCATATCCTTTTAAAGGACATCGCTGTCAACAGCAGCATCTTTCAGCTGTCTGTTGATTTCTTGGCAAGATTACACTCAGTAATTTGCCATTGCTTTCTGAGCGGCCGGCTCAGTTATCCCGCAAGTCACCAGCGGGGGACGAACCGCTCCCAGTTCTCGCCCGCTACGAGACTCTGCGTGATAAACGGGATTACGGAGAAAGTGGTCTGCGTGATAAACGGGATTACGGAGAAAGTGGTGTAACCCCTCGGCCAGAGAGACCGGCAAGGACGTAATGGGAAGAGAAATACAATATGATTCCCGGGTATCTCCGATGCACTCATAAACCAAATGTCACAGCCCAGATTCAAACATACGACCTTCTTAGCGCAAGGCTTCACCACTTCGCCATGTCCAACACCACCAATTCCCTCCAATTTTAGTAGATTCGTGCCAATTATCCCTTATCGCTTGACTTTTGCACTTACGTGCCAACAGCTCTTTCACACTGGATGTCCTATATTTTGAACTAAGCACCGCATAAGGTGTAATTTTTTTTAATGACTATGCAGCGTTTGAAAATATTGCCGGTCCAAGTTTTGTATTCACCCTCTGTAAAGTTCATGCAACATAATAGGTAAATACAAAACTTGGACCGGCAATATTTTCAAACAGTGCACAGTCACTTAAAATACACCCTGTAGAACTCTATAATAGCCGACATACGATAAGAACAGGGAGAATACACCAGAGAAACAGATGAACAGTTTTAATTCTCTCAGAGCTGTGCACAATTTATGATCATGAATAATTGTTTCTCATCAAGGCTGTCGCGGTCAACATTCATTTCAATCGATATCCTTTGTTTGCCAGTTCCACCAGGTTTTGCAACTACAAGTGCTTGCAAACGCCAGCTGGATCGGAATGCAACAAAACGAAATGTTTTGTACACTAGTTTATAATTCGTTTTATTTTATGTAACTGCGATATTGTAAAAGAACGTCAATATCAGAAATTATTTGCAGCACAAGAGACAGAAGGATGTGGACAGACATGATCACCAACGCCACACGGCCTGGGGTAGAAGAAGAGGAATGTAACCTATGTAGCCATATAGCTTTCATGTTTATCATGTATTAGTACCTATTCCTATCTATCTATCTATCTATCTATCTATCTATCTATCTATCTATCTATCTATCTATCTATCTATCTATCTATCTATCTATCTATCTATCTATCTATCTATCTATCTGTCTGTCTGTCTGTCTGTCTGTCTGTCTGTCTGTCTGTCTGTCTGTCTGTCTGTCTGTCTGTCTGTCTGTCTGTCTGTTCTGTCCCGTCCGTCCGTCCGTCCGTCCGTCCGTCCGTCCGCCCGCCCGCCCGCCCGCCCGCCCCGCCACGTCCGTCCGTCCGTCCGTCCGTCCGTCCGTCCGTCCGTCCGTCCGTCCGTCCGTCCGTCCGTCCGTCCGTCCGTCCGTCCGTCCGTCCGTCCGTCCGTCCGTCATATGTTACATGTCTGTCAGATGTCTGTTTGTCCGTCGGTCAGTCTATCTCTGTCTATGTCACCCTGTCTCTGTCTGTCACTCCCTTCGTCCGTTCCTCAGTCCGTCATCTGTCTGTTTCACTCCCTCCAACCTCTCTCACTCTGTTTGTCTGTCCGTAGATCTGTCCGTACGTCTGTCCGTCGCTCGGTCGATCTCCCTCAGTCTCCGTCTGTCTGTCTCTGTCTGTCACTCCCATCGTCCGTCCGTCTGTCCGTCCGTCACCTGTCTGTCTCCCTCCTTCCACCCTCCCTTCGTGACTCTGTCTGTCTGTCTGCCTGCCTCCTGACCGCCTGCCTGCCTGAATGCCTACCTGCCTGTCTGCCTGCCTGCCTGCCTGTCTGTCTGTCTGTCTGTCTGTCTGTCTGTCTGTCTGTCTGTCTGTCTGTCTGTCTGTCTGTCTGTGTCTCTGTCTGTCTGTCTGTCTGTCTGTCTCTCTCTGTCTGTCTGTCTGTCTGTCTGTCTCTCTCTCTCTCTCTCTCTCTCTCTCTCTCTCTCTCTCTCTCTCTCTCTCTCTCTCTCTCTCTCTGCCCCCTCCTGTTTATTACAATGAGACCTTTATTTTACTTGTCATATATTGTACCTAACGCGAAAAATGACGTTTAATTGTTGTTTTCCTGTTTAATGATAATCAAAATAATAATAATAATAGTAATAATAACAATGCTGATGAAGTCGACGTTGGCAATAATATTGATGATGCTGATGGTGTCCGTCGACTGTCTGTCTCCCTGCCTCCCCTCCCTCCCTCTGTCTGTCTATATGTCTGTCCGTCCCTGTCTTCCTCCGTCTGTCTGTCCGTCTGTCTGTTCTATATTCTGTGACATGTCTATCAGATGTCTGTCTGTCCGTATGTTTGTCCGTCCGTCCGTTAATAATAATAATAATAATAATAATAATAATAATAATAATAATAATAATAATGTTTACGACGACGACGATGATGAAGGAAACAATAACAACAACAATCTAGCGAAAGAACAGCCTACTACTTTTCCCGAGCTAGAGGCTTTCTAGGTATATGATGTTAATCTCATATTCTTATTAACTGTAGCGTAGCGCTAGCTATTTGATAGATTTCACATTCAACGTAGCGACAATTAGACTTTCAGAATTAGAAAGACTATTCACTGCCGAAGGCAAGATCAAAAGGCTCGTGAATCTAGGCCGTATGAAATTATCGGCCCAAGAAATGATCAAGTATTCTAACAGTGACCAGGCTAAGGAAGGTAAGGTTGACAGCAATACTTTAAATACAGATTGCAGACCTATTTATCCTGCTACATGTGCCTGGGAAATAAAGAAGCCCCCAAGTCTTGCACTGTCTCACAACAAGGAGATAGACAAGATTATATAAATTCAGTACAATCTTTTGCTCTGTCACTCGACAGAACTAAAGTAAACTTATAACAGATTCGTTAGTTAGAAATTTCCAAACTACACTCAAATGGTTTATTTTCTATAATTTTGATTATGTTTGTTCTGTCCTATTCTTTAAAAAAAATATGTTTTACTCAGCCAACATGCTCGGTCTCTAATCACTGTAAGGTGCTAATGATGCAATGGTCCGATGTAGGTCTCCCGGCATAGGAAGTGGATTGCCAAGAACTTAGCTGTTTCTCTGCTCGTCCTAAGATTGTTTGTACCAGCCGCTGCTTCGGTATATATCCTTACTTTGATTGTCTTTCAATATTCTTCAGTGTTTAGTACAAATGTTTGTTGAACTGTGTTCTCGGAGAATCTATAAACTGCTACTGGTAACTCCGAGCCGTTAGTTAAACCATATCACAGGTTTGGTTGCTGCTCTCTGGCAGATACGCTTAGTCCTATGACTTTGTAGAATATTATTAGGTTATTTGTTGGTTGGTTGCTTCTCGTGATGAGTATGGTAATGATGGCGATGTGGTGACACAACAATCCAGTTTTATGAGTCTGCCGACCTCTATATCTCAACCGACGCTTGATGTTAAACAATTTTGATTAAATGCACCCACTGTTGATATTTGCACAAATGGCTGTCCCACTTTCGGGCTAAGCTCTCAAAATGTCGACCGGCTGAGCTGGCTGTTTCACGAGGTACTAGCCGGAAGACTGTAGCCTATTTGACACTTTGATTAACCTTGCCATTTTGCTCGGTTGTATCTGTTCGACCAAACAACATAAAACCCCGTAAGCTAAACTAGTATTGCGTTACAAGTAAATGGTTTGTGGTAACCTGCAAACAGCTATATAATGTTATAGTATCCTCTGTTTCCTTTTAGCAAGATTAATAACATAAAGGAGTGTATTATGTGAGTTTGGTTAGTATCACCATCATACTTGGGTTCACACTCCATTGCTCTCCAATATTCGGCCACCAGGGCCAAACCACTATATTAGCGTGCTACCCATTGTGTTAACGTGCTATCGATTTTATTTAACTTATAATAACGACATTAACGTCCTAACTACTGTATTAACGCCCTAACTACTGTATTAATGTGCTAACCACTATATTAATGTGCTAACCACTATATTAACGTGCTAACCACTATATTAACGTGTTAACCACTGTATTAACGTGCTGACCACTATATTAACCTGCTAACCATTCTGTTAATGTGCTAACCACTGTATTAATGTGCTAACCACTGTATTAATGTGCTAACCACGGTATTAACGTGCTAACCACTATACTAACGTGTTAACCACTGTATTAACGTGCTGACCACTATATTAACCTGCTAACCATTCTATTAATGTGCTAACTACGGTATTAACGTGCTAACCACTGTGCGAACGTTAACCTATGTCCCAACACGCTAACCACTGTGCTAACGCTAACTATTATGCTAACCCTAACTACTGTGCTAAAGCTAACCAGTATGCTAACGTTAACTATTGTGCTGACGCTAATCGCTGTGTTTATTCTCCCCCACTGTGCTAACGCACTAACCATTGTGCTAACGCGGCTTCTAGCTGCTATTTTAGCGATGTGAAATGTTAAAGTGGGGTCCAGATGGACTAGAGCGACATGCGAGAGGCTAAAGAAGAATAGTCAACCTACACAGAATTGGGGTCCTTAGTCGCAATACGCTGCGTGATATTCTGAGGAGAGGATCTGAGCACGTATGAACTTAACTTATATTTTCACTGAGGATGACAACTGACTAACCTACTAACTAATGTTAAACTATTCTAAACCATATCACATTAAATGCGGTATCCAGCTCTCTTCCTGGACTGCCTATTGCGTTCTCTTCTGAGAATACATTTTGAGAATCACTGACGTACTCTACATTTTGAAAATCACTGACGTACTCGAAATTTTGAGAATCACTCACGTTCTTGACATTTGAGAATCATTGATGTATTCGACATCTGAGAATCACTCACGCACTCGACATTTGAGAATCACTGACATACGCGACATTTTGAGAATCACAGACGTACTCGACATTTTGAGTATCACTGACGTACTCGACATTTTGAGAATCACTGACGTACACGAACGCACAACAATGGAACAAACTGGTAAATAGGATTAGGAACTAGGCGGACAAACAACGAACAATGCGTCAGCTCATCAATCATTTCCAGCAACAAACACTCGCATGTTCAGGATATTTGCGGTGAAAGGCTTATATAAACCAATCTTAATTTACCCCAACAGAAGACAAAACAAACGCGAATTACCTTCGTAAATATTCAGTGTCCTGATATTATTAAAGGCCAGCGAGGTTGAAAGGTTAAAAGCGCTGCTTTTTTAACTTCCTGTACAATGATGGCGGGGTAGTGAGTTAATTTATTCACACCGGACGTAAACGTTCAGAAAACACTGACAATCTCGTCCTCGTGTGGCAGGTCATTTGCACAACGTTGCTCTCATCGGGGTGCGTCGACAAGACTCTCGATCTCTGGCCATGCCTCCTGCTTCGTGCACACTCATGCCCCAGGTGTCTGCAATGTCCTGTGTCCATCTTCGTGCTGGCTGACCCGTATCTCTTCTTCCAGCGACCACGCCCCCCCCCCCCCCCCCCCCCCAGCACTGCTCTCACCAAGCCACTGTGACATTTAACACGGCCAAAGTATCTCCGTTTCCCAGACGGGCTTCTGTTTATGAACCAGATTTCTTCCATGTTCTGGTCTTCTAGAATGTCTGTGTTGCTCTTCTTGCTCCATAATATTTTAAGAACTCTTCTGTGGCATTTTAGTTCAAATGCCCCAGTTTTTTCTATATGGTGTATTGTTAATGACTGCAGTGTTTGAAAATATTGCCGGTCCAAGTTTTGTATTCACCCTATGTAAAGTTCATACAATATAATAGGTAAATACAAAACATGGACCGGCAATATTTTCAAACACTGCACAGTCATTAAAGGTACACTTCAGTGACTGAGAAATGATCCACTACTCACATCCATATGTTGCCACAGAAAGATGCTTGTTCTCAACAATTTAACTGTAACTTGTTAGATGGTGTTGTGCCATTGGTTCTTAACTGCTTCAGTGCCAAACAAAAAGTCGATTTCAACCCAATGTGGTACACCATCAAATGAACAAATAGTGCGAGGGGTAGTCAATAAGTAGGTTACAAATGGCTGTAGAAAAATAACTAAATATGATTGATTGATTGATTGATTGATAACACAATCTTCCTACCAACTCTGTGCTACTAATGCCAAACCTGGACAATGACAGAAAAAGAGAAAAGAAAAATCACAACAACAGAAATGAGGTTCCTGAGAAGAATACTCAACGTATCAAGAAGAGATAAGATCAGAAATGAAGAAATCAGAACTAAAGTGGGGGTTAAAGCAGCACTAGATTTTATTAGAAAGCAGCAAGTCAAATGGTTACCAGTCAACAGCATGCCACAACAAGCAATGATGTACAGACCAGATGGAAACAGAGGAAGAGGCCGACCACGTAAACGTTGGACGGAGGGAATAGCAGAAGTCCATGGGAATGTCGATATACGAAGCCCATAACCGGGCACTCTCACGAAGTTTATACTTCACCTCGACACCGCAAGGTACAAGAGGAACACGATGAGATGAGATGAGATGAGATTGATTGATTGATTGATTGATTGATTTAGGAACCGACATTACAGCATTCGGGGCATTCTCATAAGCGCTCGTCCCCATCCTCAGCAGCCAGCGAAGAGTTCCAACACTAATAGTACCAGTAGCAATCTGATTATATGTCCGTCTCGCCTTTCCTCTAAGCGTCGATCGTCGGCCAGATCCCCGCGTCACCCCTCGCTGTCGCATTCTTGCCAGACCATGGTAATCCATTTGCTCCTCCGAGGTGTACACGTGCTTCCACAAGGCCGCAGCCACGTCTGCCTTATCGTGCATCAATACTCCACCAAGTTTTGCAGAGCCAGCACTAAATATGATAACAACTTGAAACCAGTTTATTTTTATACATACATTGTCCCTTTATTTCTCAACATAATTTCCACCAACATTGATGCACTTATCCCATCGTTTTATCAGTCCTCCCAAACCGGCTGCATAGAACTGCGTGCTCTGTTTTGTAAACCACTTTTCACTTCACATTCAACTTCGGCGACATTCGCGAAATGTCTCCCGCCAAGGCGGGTTTTTAGTGTTTATGCTAACAAATGTTTATCCCGTAAAGCGGTGCGTAACTGGGTAGAAAAAGTTACGAGGGCGAGTCAATAAGTAAGTCACACAATTATGCGGCATGGCCGGTAAATGAAAACAAAGCACGCATTCTATGCGTTTGGGAGGACTGATAAAACGATGGGATAAGTGCATCAATGTTGGTGGAAATTATGTTGAGAAATAAAGTGACAATGTATGTTTAAAAATAAACTGGTTTCAAGTTGGAATCATATTTAGTCATTTTTCTACAGCCATTTGTGACTTACTTATTAATTTACCCTCGTAGCACTTCGGCACTCTCTTACATTCAGTGATAATGACTTACTGCATAAGGTATTCTTCATTTTCTTAAATGGGGCTTTTGCTTTCCCTATTCTGCTCTTAATCTCTGTTGTACATCTTCCATATTTTCTCTTCTATTTTTATGTCACATTTTGGTGTCATCTTTTTCTTTGATATCACCATATTTACTGTTTTCTTGATATTCAAGGAGAGTCCTTTCTTTGCACTTTCTGTTATTACAATGTCCACTAATTGTTATAGGTCTGTTGAATTATCCGCCACCAATACTGTATCATCTGCATAGCGTATATTATTTATATTATAATCTCCAAATATTATTCCTGGTTTCTCTTTGATCTCTCTCAGTATCATTTCGTCATATAGGGAGAAGAAGAGATCCGGTGACAAGACACACCCCTGTCGTATTCCTAGCTTTATCTGTTCGTAACTGCCCTCTTTATTTCCCATTTTAATTGCTGCTACTTGGTTCCAGTAAATATTCTTTATTATTCAAATGTCACATATGGCGATATATTATCTTTCGGCACGGCTCAATCTGGGAGTCTCCGTGGCGAAGTGGTCAAGCTGTCTGACTCGGGCTCCGAAGGTTGTGGGTTCGACTCGGGGCCTCGTCCTTCGGTTCATGAGTGCATTTTTTCGGAGACTCCTGAGGGTCGTCGCTGGAGCTCGTGCTTTGTGCGACGCTTTCCGCGCTACGGAAAGAAACTGAGCCATATGGGATAAAACCCGGTGCAATGAAATCGATCCTGTCGACTTTTAAGCGAGTGCTCAACCTGTGTAGTTCTATTGCGAGCCTGCGTCTCATTCCTCTGGAACTGTTCCATTGCTGTTGTTGTTTGTGGAGTCAAGATATTCACAGTTTGTGACCCATTGTTGTTGTTTGTGGAGCCAAGATAATAACAGTTTGTGACCCATTGTTGTTGTTGTGGAGCCAAGATATTCATAGCTTGTGACCCATTGTTGTTGTTGTTTGTGAAGCCAAGATATTCACATTTTGTGACACATTGTTATTGTTGTTTGTGGAGCTAAGATATTCTTAGTTTGTGACCCATTGTTGTTGTTGTTTGTGGAGCCAAGATATTCACAGTTTGGGACACCTACATTTCTTCGATGGTAATTATGTTCTTTGGTTGGCGTGTGGTTGCGTTTGGACATTATTTTTGTTTTTCGCAAGTGCAGACACAGATTTTGACTTTCACTGTCTCTTCGCAAACAGAGTCTGCTCTTGTAATAATGAGGTTGGTGGGAGAGGGGGAGGGGAGGGGGGATCTGGAATTAGTAGACAAGCGAAAAAATCCCTATAAGTTTTGGAATATTGTTCAATAGAAGAATGTTGAAAATTCCTTGGACAGCCAAAATGAGTAATGTGGACATTTTGTGGGAGGTTAAGTGGCAAAGACAAATTATCACAAACATCAGAAAGAGCCAGTCTTAATCTGTTTGACCACATTGTTTGACAAAATTTTGAGACAGCTGGAAGGTTTGGGGAAAGAGAGATAAAGAAAGACACCAAGAGACAATTATTGACAGTCTTGTGCCATAGCATGGAAGGAAGTCAGCACATGTAATGATACATGTCGTTGGAGATCGGAGATGTAAGATTTCCCACGCCAATCGGCAAGACACTTGATGATGATGGTATTGTCTGAGAAAGCGCAATTGACACACAGAAAGACCGGTCATCATCATCATCATCATCATCATCATCATCATCATCATCATCATCATCATCATGTTACAGGTGCATTGTTGAACGTTGCCGTCATCACAGACGAGGAAGATATCCTAGATCAGTGGTTCTTAACCCGTGGGGAATTTCGCCCCCCCCCCCCCCCGCCCTCCGCTCTGTGGGGTAATTTTAGGGTTTCCAGTGGGGTGGAAGGATTAAGATTATTTCAAGATCGCTTTAATACAAGAACCGATTACTTGATATTGTTCTTCCCTCCATACTTTACGGTTCTGTACTTCTCGTCCTTTTGAAATTCGTTTTATAACGTAATTAGACCTGCAAATCACGTTTTATGTAGACGTCTCGACTTGTTATAGTTTGTGCTGTTAAATTTAGTTCCATTTTCATTTATACTGTGTAGGGGTGGGGGATCTATAGGGAGGAAATACGAAAAAAAATGGTGGGGGGGGGGGGGGAATGACATTCTGAACGTATGGTGAAGGGGGATTTGGGCCAAAAAAGCTTGATAATCACTGTTCTAGATCATGTGCTAGTTGCCCGTCTGTCGTGTCCCCACCATGATGTCGTAGAGGGGATTGTGTGACCCCATGAGCTGTGCCGACGGTAGGTAGGGTTTCCCATGTCGGACAGGTCAAGGATATAAGGTACTAGACGAAGAGAGACACGTACCCGCTGGCTTCTAGGCAGACAGGAGACAGTCAAAGGGTAAGGAAAACAAACTCGAGAAAAATGCATGTCAAAGCCGAACGTACTGAGCCACAAGGTTATCCAAATAATGCAACATAATTCATTAAATGATGACAGATTTGCCAACTCTCCCGCCACATGCATTTTCCTACCCAATGTATCTGCAGTGTCTAGTCTCTTTTTTCTTGCTCCTAGACTGCTGCCCATTCTTCCTGGAACCATGACTCCCGTCATTTGTTCTCATCTTGTTCCTTTTGTACCATTGCAGTGTCGAAATGTTGGATAAACAACGGGAGAGTGCCTGTTTATGGGCTGTTGTGTATGCTTCACCTCGACACTGCAAGTTACAAGAGGAACAAGATGAGATGATGATGCTGAGATCAGCAAACTATCAGATGATAGAGATAAGTGGAATCGCCATCTCCAGTATTTGCTACATACAGACCAGACACCAGAGAAGAAGTGTCTTTTTTTGCGCCTGCTCGCTTTTAAGTCAAGCGTAGTCCATACACACTATTTCTAGTAGTTATGGACAAAATTTTGAGTGAGGATTAGCTTTTACTTATTAATAGTGCCCTTCACCATCAGGCGAACCCACTCCGACTTCAGAGGTACTTGTAATTTACGTCCCAAAGTCTAGGACGACAGGTCAACATTTTAGTCCAACTGTCCGGTGTAGGGGTTGAACCCTATACCTCGGCTTCAGCACACCGGATGTTTAGGAACACGCGTTCTTATCCATTCGGCCATGTTGACCAGAAGAGGGAATAGGATGGTATACATGTATTTCATGATTGTGTTGTTAAGTGATATTTGCTTATAGTACTAAAAGCTCGTGGTAAAGGCTCCTCTTGACATTTTAATGTTTTTTAATGTTTCATCAAATTTTCTAATTTCACGTGTTTTTATTATTTGTTTTTTTTTAAAGATATGTTTGTATTGTTCCTGATGAAGAAGATTACTCGGATCGAAACGTGGTTCATTGTGTTGTCGTTTAACTTATATTTTAATTTGTATTTTTACTTTATTATTTTTTTTTTCACGGTGATGTCCGTTTGCCGGTGTGAGTTACAGGTAAGATATGTACACAGTTAGTTAGTTGCATATCCTTTACAAGACGTCGCAGTCAACCCCGGCATATTTTGGCTGTTTGTGATCTCTTGGAAAGTTTACGTTCAATAAAGTTTGCCACTGCTTTCTGAACGACCGGCACCCATACCATTTTATTAAAAAAATACCGCAAAGCGGACTGCTGCCAAATCGCCCTCAGCTGTGTTTCGAACGCGGTATGCGGGATTACGAACAGCGTCCGAAACGCCTTCGCAACGGAACTTGCTACTATGTACACAGTGTCTGTGTTTGTTATCTCTGAATGTTTGGCAGGGCTCATACATACCTTACTGTTTTCATTCTGTATCCTTTGTCACGCCTTGGTTGTATTTGGATGTTGGCGCTGGCTCCGTATTTGTATGTACCAGTCAGCACTCGGCCCATGATGTGCTCAGTATAACGTCGGCTACTTTTACTTCCCAAGACATTTCCTGGTTCTCCTTTTAGGATGGATGGATCTGGCAGCCCAGGTCAGTTTAACAAATCCACCCGATGTGGATCTGAACCATGATCACCGGGCTGGCATGCGAGCGTCAAGCCACTGAGCTACAGGGGATCGCATCTATGCCTCTAGCAGTGTTCATAGTA
This sequence comes from Cepaea nemoralis, assembly GCA_014155875.1. Classification (NCBI taxonomy): domain Eukaryota; kingdom Metazoa; phylum Mollusca; class Gastropoda; order Stylommatophora; family Helicidae; genus Cepaea; species Cepaea nemoralis. Next base: position 244,457 of record JACEFZ010009183.1, read on the forward strand.
AGCCTCTGAAACGTTTTTTTTTTTGTGTGGGCTTGCAAAGAGTTCAATGTGGATGTAGAAACTCCTCCTTCTTCTCTTCATCCATTCACCCCAGGGAAGTGATGGGGGGGGGGGGGGGGGGGAGAGATGTAAAGATCTTGTATGCCCTCGTCCAGTTTTCTTTGTAAGCTGCTATTCATTTAATTACCGTTATTCTTGATACCATCACTCCATCTTTTACCTGGTCTTTCCCTTGCTCTGTCTTCATTATATTTTTTCAAAGTGGCTATTTCTGGCAGATGGTAGTAGAGCATTCTTGTGAGGTGGCCAAACCATTTAATCGGTTGTTATGTAATTAAATGACTTTTTTCAGACTTAGTCGTCTTCTAATGTCCTCATTCCTAATTCTATGTCTCACGGTTACCCATGCAGTCTTCAAAGCCATCTCATCTCTGTTTAGATTGTGCGCTCATTAGTTTCAATAAGCGTCCATATTTGATATTAGTAGCATAATGTTGGCCAAACAAACACTTCTTATGAGATTTGTTTTAGTATTTATAGGCATCTTTCTATGCGACAGAAGTGACGATAGTTGTCCCATTACAATATTTGCCTTTGCACAACATATGTTCATTCCGCCATCTGAAGTGAAAATTGACGCCGTATTATCACAATGGTGATCGGTCTAATAATACCTAACGGTTAATCAGAAAACAAGATCGAGAACAGATGCAATAAAGCAAATCGGCTCATTTGACAAATGGCACTAACACTAATTAACAAACGCGTATCAGTAGGAAGAAAAAATAAAACTATAATACTAGCCAAGGGGTTAACGACATTGTTCGAAATTCCGTATATCCACGTGAGGAAAACAGCAGCTGCGAGAATCGGCAGCGGTTTGCGCCGCGCTGTTATCTTACGTGGGTATGTGAGCTGGTCGTTCAGAAAGCAATGACAAATTACTTAGCGTAAAACTTGCCTAGTACATCAACAGCAGCTGAAAATGCTGGTGTTGACTGCAACGTCCTGTAAGGGATATGCAAAAATAAATTTACAAAATAAAAAATAATACTATCTTTCTACCATCTCTATGCTATCAATGCTAAACCTGGACAATGACAGGGGGAAAATATACAACAACGTATATGAGATTCTGGAGAAAAATACTCAACGTATCAGAGAGAGAGAGAGAGAGAGAGAGAGAGACAGACAGACAGACAGACAGACAGACAGACAGACAGACAGACAGACAGACAGACAGACAGACAGACAGACAGACAGAGGGGGAGGGAGGGAGGGAGGGAGAGAATGAGGGAATGTATGAGAGAATGAGGGAATGAGAGAGAATGAGAGACTCAGAAATGACGAAATGACGAAATTTGTACTAAAGAGGTACAAGAGTAACAAGATGAGATGAAATGATGGTTATATTAACTTCACTGGTTTGTTGTATTTCCGAGTTGTTTATTTTTATTGACAGGGTTTCTTCCCGCCTGCCTATCACAATTGTCTGTGTATTTTCTATTCTTATTTTCATGTTATTTATCTAATACTATATGGATGTGGAAACGAAAGAAATTAATCTAGCAAGATCGATAATGCAAAGAATAACGAAATAAACAATAGATATCCATTAGATGCATAAAGCCCATCGCACGGCTACGCAGAATCAAGAAACGTCACAGCTGGGTCAGTCAGAAACATAAACTGTAGCAAGCATAAATATGATTAACTTTTACAATACATTTCTTGTCGGGGGATCGATGATGTCTTTCATAGCGTTTCTCTGGACAAACTCCCATGTATAGAATAATTGTAGCGGTTAATGTAAACACGCTTTAGGGAATGAATGAGTGTTGACGCTTCCATTGTGGTACCTCCAGGATCAGTTATTGGATTGCGTGTTGATTTTATGTTGTTTGTTTCATTGGGTAGCGGCTGAAAGAGTGGTTGGATGCAGGATTTTCCTTCGGGATTCCAGGTTCGAATCCTCGGTAAGATGTGGCATTTTTTTTCTGTCGGGGGCAAAAATAAATCCCTAACCTGCACAGTTCGCGGCGACTGCACTAGCCAGTTGAAGAACTTTCAATCAGATCAGTGGGAACGATTAGTAATGTAACTCTTCGCTGGTTGTTGAACAAGGGGGCAGAGCGCATATGGGAATGTCCTGAGTGCAGTGATGTCGGTTCTTAGCTCAACTCAACTCAACTCAATACCTCAGGCTCAAGGCCCCCCCCCCCCATGTCCTACACCCGCCGCAAGGTGCTATAGGCAGTAGGTGACAATATGGCAGTTTGTTGCATCGTGCACGCTGTAGAGCGGGCACGCTGGCGAAGTTGGTAGTTAACTACTCTGGTGATGTCATGAGCAGGACGGTCGCGAGTTCGATTCCTGGGCTCGTCGCCTGAGACAGTGAGGGAAAGATTGGCGACCTGCACCTCCGTGTATTAAAGCCTTCAAACATGTGGCCCTGTCACATCAGAGTCCCGTGGCAGGCAACTACTTCGGTATACATTATGATGATGATGATGGCAGGTCGCGGTGTGAACATGTTCTCTTTACTTTCCAGCGCTATTTCCTCTTCAATTCTGTATCTTTTTGAAATCCCTGAATGGAGCACCAAAATGTCGACACCAAAATTTGACATATAAATAGAAGGGAAAATTCTTAACCAAGTGGGTAATTTTAAATACCTACGGACATTTATAACATCAGATGGAAGATGTACAACAGAGATTAAGAACAGAATATGGCAAGCAAAAGCCGCATTTCAGAAAATGAAGAATATCTTATGCAATAAGTCACTATCACTGAATGTTAGAAAGAGAGAGCTGAAATGCTATATAGGACCTGTTTTGCTGTGTGGCAGTGAATCTTGGAATGTAAATGAATAAATTAGCACGAACTTGGAAACAACAGATATGTGGTTTTTAAGACGAATGTTGCGAATTCCTTGGACTGCCAGAGTAACTAACAACGATTGCCTAAAAGAGGCTAATGAAACTATAGTCTATCCAGAAATGAATGTCTTCATTCATGATCAATTATATTGAAAATTGTCTGTTGCATCGTTATGAAATTTTTCCTGCCGTCTTATATTTACCCCCACCAAAGGAATATGTCTTTGATAGGTCCAAAAGCAACTTAAATCATGGAAAGCGGCGACATTTCTTTGATGTTTTTGTGAAAAACTAGTGATTTCTCGGTAACAAACTTGTTTTACATTAATTTTCCGCCGCACAAGGCTCTACGCGAGGCACAATCCTATGTCCCACGAGAAACTTAACTATTCAGCGCTAATGCTTCCATGTGAAGAGGTAATACATTTAATAACATGGACTTCATCTCTGTCCCGTAAATTATATACCGCATATAAACACATTTTGAAATCTGCTGGACAATCTCCAGAACAAAAATGTTGCTGTAGGGTGGACATAATGATAATGTTATATGCTAAATCTCATCAATTTCCCTTAGTTGGTTACTGAGATATGGAATTTTATATTGGGGCAGACAAAAGTAAACAGACTATAGAACATTATATACAACAATAAGAAACAGACAAACAGCTTTCTTTGATCATGTGATGAGAAGAGTGACATTTGAAAACATCATAACATCTGGAAAGATCGAGGGGGGAAGAGAGGCAGAGGCAGACCAAGAGAAATGATGCTGGATGGATTGAGGTGGTGGCATGGAGGAATATCATCAGCAGAGTTGATGCAGAACACCAAGAACCGAGATCTGTGGAGAGCCATCGACGCCTATGCCAGCTGGCAGGGCACTTGATGATGATGATGATGAATGGAGCATAGCTCAACTATACTACATCCTCCTCAAACAGTCAATCAATCAATCAGTCAATCCGGGAGCTATCTCCACAATGAAAGTTGACTGCATTTGATTGCCAACACTCTATGTATCTCTAGCCCTAGTTTGTCAAACTGGTGTTCGTCCATAACTTGATATCATCCCACTTGTATCGTTGTCTTCCCTTTGCTCGCCAGCCTTCACATTTTCCCTTCAGCATGTTATTTATAAGTACACCGTGTCTTTTAATGTGGTCGAAATATTTCACGTGTCTTTTTAAAAAATTTCTTTTATGAACTCTTTTTTTTTTTTTATTCATTTCCAGCCTCTCTAGGACCACTATATTTGATTGTTTTTGTTTCCATGAAATACGACCTGTTCTCCCATACATCCACATTTCCAGTGCCTCAATTCGACTATCCAATTGCTTGGTCGTTGTCCATGTTTCTATGTCATATAGTAAGACTTGAATATATGTGTGCTTGCGCGTGTGCGCGTGCGCTCGCCGTGCGCTCGTGTGTGTGTGTGTGTGTGTGTGAGTGCGCGTGTGTGTTTTGTGTGTATTTTGTGTGTGGATAAAGTTTTCATCTGTGTTCAACGCGGAGCTGTTCCACGACTCTGGTGACCGTGTGAGATGACAATACATGACCGCCCAAGCTTATCGACCTGACTCATAAAAATATGATGATTATTACACAAAACACACAAGCACAAACACACACACGCACAAACACACACATGCACGCACAAATGCAAAATCACGCGCGCACACACACACGCACGTACACACACACATACACACACACACACACATATATATATATGACATTTGATATTTCTTATTTTATATGTGTTATTTATCTCTGTATATGTGAATATTTCCTTTTCTGCTGTTGAACACATTTATGGTCACTCCTATTCTATATGATATCTGTTTCACCTCTGCCGACATCTCAACTACTCCTGAATATTGCTATCCCACATAGATCCTGCCTGTCTTTCCCATGCGCATGTCATACAACTCGGGCGCTTAAAAAAATAAGAGAGAGAATTGGACCTAGACAGGTAAATGCATATTACCTTGTGTGTTTTATTTGTATATTGTGAGCGGTCAAGTGCTACATAGAACATGTGCTGTTGTAGCCTGGGAAATATGGACAAGCTGAGAAACATCTCATGGTAGTGGAAATTTAATTTCTGTGGAGCATGCAAAGAATATCATGGACGGGCAGAAACCAAATTAGAACAATACTTGAAGAAGCAATGACAATTTTACTGATAGTAGAAATTAAACGTGGACAGGCAAATATTTTTTTTTACACGTTATAAGGAGACATACTTTTGAAAACTTAGTGACAACCGGCAAGCTTGATGGGAAAAGTGCAAAGCGAGTACAATGAGGTACATATCTGGATAGCATCATCACATGACATCATCGGCACATCTAGATATCATTACCACATGACATCATCGGCACATCTAGATAGCATTACCACATGTCATCATCGGTACATCTAGATAGCATTACCACATGACATCATCGGTACATCTAGATAGCATTACCACATGACATCATCGGTACATCTAGATAGCATTACCACATGACATCATCGGTACATCTAGATAGCATTATCACATGACATCATCGGTACATCTAGATAGGATTACCACATGACATCATCGGTACATCTAGATAGCATTACCACATGACATCATCGGTACATCTAGATAGCATTACCACATGACATCATCGGTACATCTAGATAGCATTACCACATGACATCATCGGTACATCTAGATAGCATTACCACATGACATCATCGGTACATCTAGATAGCATTACCACATGACATCATCGGCACATACGATAGCATTACCACGTGTCATCATCGGCACATCTAGATAGCATTATTACATGTCATCATCGGCACATCTAGATAGCATTACCACATGACATAATCGGCACATCTAGATAGCATTACCACATGACATCATCGGCACATACGATAGCATTACCACATGTCATCATCGGCACATCTAGATAACATTATTACATGTCATCATCGGCACATCTAGATAGCATTACCACGTGTCATCATCGGCACATCTAGATAACATTATTACATGTCATCATCGGCACATCTAAATAGCATTACCACATGACATCATCGGCACATCTAGATAACATTATTACATGTCATCATCGGCACATCTAGATAACATTATTACATGTCATCATCGGCACATCTAGATAGCATTACCACATGACATCATCGGCACATCTAGATAGCATTACCACATGACATCATCGGTACATCTAGATAACATTATTACATGTCATCATCGGTACATCTAGATAGCATTACCACATGACATCATCGGCACATCTAGATAGCATTACCACATGACATCATCGGTACATCTAGATAGCATTACCACATGACATCATCGGTACATCTAGATAGCATTACCACATGACATCATCGGCACATCTAGATAGCATTACCACATGACATCATCGGTACATCTAGATAACATTATTACATGTCATCATCGGTACATCTAGATAGCATTACCACATGACATCATCGGCACATCTAGATAGCATTACCACATGACATCATCGGCACATCTAGATAGCATTACCACATGACATCATCGGTACATCTAGATAACATTATTACATGTCATCATCGGTACATCTAGATAGCATTACCACATGTCATCATCGGTACATCTAGATAGCATTACCACATGACATACATTCGGCACATACGATAGCATTACCACGTATTCACTCATCGGCAATCTAGATAGCATTAATTACAATGTCAATCAATCGGCACATCATAGAATAGCATTTACCACATGACATCATCGGCACATATCCTTAGATAGCATTTTACCATGTTCATCAATCGGCAATCTAGATAGCATTACCACATGTTCATCACCGGCACATCTAGATAAGCATTACCACGTGTTATCATCCGGCACATCTCGATAGCATTACCACGTGTTATCATCGGCACATCTAGATAGCATAACCACATGACATCATCGGCACATCTAGATAACATTACCACATGCCATCATCGGCATAAGAACACAGACGTGATCCAAAACTGATGATCGTGTGAAATTACGAACCACCCACGCTTATCGGGCATGAACTGCTGATGATTGATGATGATGATGATGATGATGATTGATGATCTGATTCTTAGTTCTTCTCTACCTCTAAGTCCAGAGCTACTTTGGCTGTAGCCACCACGGTCGCTTGCTCACTATATTCCAAGCAAGACTGTGTATGTTGTGTGCAAGCTTACACACGTCTGTTGGTTCTGATGGAGTTTCAGCTCGTGCTGATCCAGTGGAAGCATCTTCTGTTGGTACCTCTTCTGCATCTTCTACAGCTAGTTCTGGTGGGCGTCTGCACACAGAACGCTCTCTTGAATGACGACGTGTGGATGGATGGCTGAGACACAGTTCTCAGTTGTTGCTGATTAGCTGTGGTCGCTTGTTGCGACAATGTCCTCAAGCTCGTGTTCTCCATATTATTTTGTTTGTTTGTTTTGTTTTGCGCTCGCTCGCTTTGAACTCAAGCGTAGTCCATACACACTATTTATAGTAGTGATGGACTGAATTTCGCGTGTTGATAAACTTTCCCTATTAACAGTGTCCCTCACCATCAGGCGAACCCACTCCGACTTCAGAGGTACTTGTAGTTAACTTCCCCAAGTCAAGGACGACAGGTCAACATTTTAGTCCAGCTATCCGGAATAGAGGTTGAAACGCTTACCTCGGCATCAGCATAAACTTCCGGTGTGCTGATGCCAGGGTAGCGGGTTCAATCCCTTACACCCGTCAGCTGGACTAAAATGTTGATATCTCCTCCCTGACTTGGGGACTTAAATTACAAGTCGGCAGGCGTGGGGGGAGGGGGGGGAGGGGGGGGGAAGGGGGGGGGAGGGGGGGGGGGGGGGAAGGGTGGGGGTTTGGAAAGTGGACGGAGTAGGGAGGGGTGGTGCTGGGGGGGGGTGGGGGGGCCGGGGGAAGGGTCAATAACGGTTAAAGAAGA
>JACEFZ010009184.1:0-22544 GCA_014155875.1 Cepaea nemoralis
ACGGCATTAACACTAAAATTTTAAAAAACCTAACCTAACACGGACGGACTGCAGTACGACGTGACTGCTAAGACAGCACGGTGGTCACGAAAGGCACGAGGTCTAATACCACGACACCTGCCGACCAGTTTGAGAAGGTCAGACGGGACTCAGACAGTTTCAGGGGAAGGACGTTGTGTTTTCTAGAGCGAGTGTATAGCTTTTGCGAGAGTGATATTTTTGAAGATAACGAGTGTAGGACTTGTGTAATTGGCTGTGTGCTATAAGCGTTTGTAAGGCGGCATTTGTATATGTATGTAATGAATTCCCCGCCTGTATGCACATGTGGCGATGATCGGGTTTCACCTGAATAAATTGTACAAACTCATACGTACGACTGATGTTTTATTGAGTGCGTATGAAGGGTTAGAATACCTGTGTGCGTGCGAGACGTTGACAGTTGGGATATGCTAAATACATTGTTTCACAGAACATGGGAGATGTAAGAATATAGGCTGTGCCGGAAGTCTCGACATGTTAGAAAATAGGGTGTCCGAGAAGTTGAGAGATATTTGAGTAAAAGATGTCCCATAAATCTGGAATTGGTGGAATACAAAGAGCTCCAAAAATCTGGATTGATATGCATTTTGATATTGACAAACACCTACATACAAAATTTTTTTCTTTTATATTTATTTTATTCTAAAACGAAATATGATTGTGTTTAATATCCTACACATCACACGAACAGTCATCAGTTTTGGCCATATTATGAGGAACCATGCACAAGGTTCTGCTGATGTGTAAAAAAGCATAACTAATAAAAACATGCCGAAACAAATCTTGCACACAAAACTAAACAAATAAAGTTGTTTATTTTCAACAGACTTTAATTTTTTCCTGAGCAGGAAGCAACTGGAAACATAGATATATAGCCATCTCTGAATATATAAGTATGAACAAAAAAAATTTTTTTGCGTAAAGAATATATAATGGGGAAAAAATGCATTACAATAGAAAAAAACAAAGTAATGCATTGGTTCTGTTATTAAAATGATTATATAGGCAGTGCAATTTAAATTTAAAGGGCAACGTTTCAGAGATCAAAATTTTTAGTACATTTATATCATAACAACATATCACAACATATATTAGACCATATAAACATTTGACAACAAAAAATATTATTTACATTAAAAAATTTATGTAACTTTCTGAATTTTTTACTGATTATAAATTGAAAGACAAATGATTAAGACACATCTGGCAGTCTACATGAAAACTATGAAGAACTTTTGATTTGACCCATTCATACATGATAGGAAGTTTGCCATGTAGAACCACAATAACAATCTTTCTCAGCCTAGAAAGACTGTGTAGCTTAACTGTTACAAGTCATACCATGTTTCTTCCATACTGACATCACATCCGGTGACCGTGAGTTAATTATTGTGCTAATGGAATCGCGTTATTTCTAACTACAATAAAAAAAAATTAATTCAATTCAATTCATTCAATAACGTTTCCAGCACGCGACAACAATTCGCCGTTTTACCAGCTGATTTTCTGGTTATGATTGATATCAGTAATTCCAAATTCATTGTATCAGTAAATCGACGAGAAACAAAATGTGTGTATACCAGAATCCCATTTACTATACATATTGTATGGTTTCTAATGTTCAACACCTGTCAGGTCAGTGACTTTTTTGGGGCAGCGATTTTGATTTCCAGCTGCTATAGGGGTGTTAACGTGTCTGTGACTTAGGGACAGTGAGCGCGTTTCACAATACCCCGACATCCCGAGTCGAGCGTTCGAAATAAACCTCAGGTGATTTGGAAGCAGACCGCTTTGCGTCGATTTCGAAGGTATGAGCTATTTTCGTTCGGAAAGTAATGACAAACTACTGAATATAAAAATTGTCTAGTACATTGCAAACAGTCAATTAAATGCCGGGCTTGATTGCGACGTCCTGTAAACTACTACTACTAATACTACTACTACTACTACTACTACTACTACTACTACTACTACTACTACTACTACTACTACTACTACTACTAACTAACTAACTAACTAACTAACTAACTGACTGACTGAATGACTGACTGACTAACTAACTTACTCATTAACTAACTAACTACTAACTGACTGACTGACTAACTGACTGACTGACTGACTGACTAATTAACTACTAACTAACTACTACTAATACTACTGCAACTGCTTTTATTACTAATACTACCACAATAAAACAATTGCTTATATGAAAGACACCAAGACTGCACATATAACAATATAGATCTGGACTGATGGAGCTCAAATCATTACTGTTGTGTAATTAGCAACAACAACAACAACAAAACAGCACCAGATGACACAGACTTGATTCCATGGAAGAAACCAGGAGCTGAGACTCACGATAATATATCTTTCTACATTCGCTGAAACAAACAGATAGGAATAACACTTTTTCACCATCTTGGAAAATTTCAAGAATACAACGAAGTTATTAAGCTCAATTGCCTCGTGTTTATAAGGTTGCAAAAATCACAAATACTGAAGTATTGGAAAGATCAGGCTGTGTGACGGTTTATTCCATGCTCAGTCTTCGTAGACTTAGATGGATAGGACATCTTAGGAGGATGGATGATGGTAGAATACCAAAGGACATCTTTTTTGGTGAATTACAGATGGATAAGAGATCTCAGGGTCGGCCTCTGCTACGATACAAAGATGTGTGTAAGCGGGACATGATTGATACAGGCATTGATAATGCACATTGGGAGCAAGTCGCCGCTGAACGTGTTGCATGGAGGGCAAACATCAGAAATGGAATAAAGATAAAGGAGAAAATTATTGCAGATAAGTCACACACCGAGCGTGTGAGACGTAAGATGGTGCATGATGGTGGAAATGACCACGTGTTCACATGCACCCACTGTGAACGAACATTTGCAGCGCGAATTGGCCTTATCACTCACATGGGTAAAAGTTATTATGCCTTTTTGAAGCACAAACTATCGTCTGTCAAGACGGCAAGGTGTCAATGAAAAATGAAGTATAAGGTTGCAGTTTTCTAAGACACTCCTGGGGGTCGTCGCTGGAGCTATGGAGTTCATTGCTTTGTGCGACGCTTTCGGCAGGCCACTCTGCGGAAAGAGACTGGGCCATTTGAGAAAAAGCCAATGCAAGGAAGTCGACCCTCTCGCGTTTAAACTGTTCAACTTTTCAACGAACTAACTGTGGTTTCATAGATCAAGAACAAGCCTTTGATCGAGTCAACGGGAATAAGCTGTGGAAAGTCCTCCAACATAACGATATAATTGGGCACAGATCATGTGTTTCATTTAATCCCACAGTTGCCACACGAGATGAAATTAGAGAACTGCGACAAAGAAGATAAATTCATGTTAAGATAACATTTTCATTATTCCCTGTGCCTGGAATAAATACCTTAGTTATGTCACAGCGCCAAACCAAGGCACTTAGTTTGGTCTGTGAAAACCGTACGGTCCTGGCCACGCCGGAAACGCCACTTTATCACAAAGACCGGAGGCCATTTTTCCTTGTAGCAGCCAGCCACGTCGGTTCGTGCTGGTGAGAGATGCGGGCAGCATGGCCTTCAGTTCAGTGCTGTTCTGTTGTTGTCAGGTGGGAACAATTTCCTGAGTTGATCTGTGTCAACTAATGTTGTGACAAAACTGAGCGGCTGACTAGTTAGTGTCAGCAGGCCTGGGTTCTTGGTGCGATAGTAAATTGTGTCACAACTCTTGTTTATGTCGCGTCTTGGGGTTTATGTTGTGTAACCTATGTTTTTGTAGTGCCTTATTGTCTGTGCAGTGTTGCTTGTGTCAAAGTTCTTTATAGTGTCAGTCTAACCAGCCATTGTTTGGAACACCTGTGTTGTGGTACTTGGTGTACCCTGTTGTCTTAAGCGCTGCTGATTGGTTAGGGGTTACCCACTGTGGTGATTTGGTATATACAGTTGTCTATTGTATCTGTTATTGACATGCAATGTGCTGTTAGAAGAAATAAAGAGCTTGTTTATTTGTCCTTGATTCGTTTGTTTAGTCTCTTTTAGTTTTTACTTTTTACAGTCACTATTTCTACCACAATCTAACACCTTAATCCAATGTCTGGGTCTCAAATATGACAGTCAGTCCAGAGTTGAGGCCCCTGCCTGAGATCTCGTATATCTTCTTATCTAATCACTATCATCTTTTTTTGTTGGTTGAGGCGGTGTGAGGTTCTCTCTCTTTTCACTATTTTTCTTCTTTGGCCGTAACGAAGTCAGATCTACTCTTTACCTCTTAGCACCGTAGTGAAGGAAGCATCAGATCAGTCTTTATGATTGTCTCCCTTTCTCTTTTACCATCGACTACAAAATGGCGACCCCGACGAGATATTGTGGCAGCCTTTGAATTGTTCTGTTAGAATTGTTTTAGTATCTAGTGATTGTTTTGTGTGATAGGTCAGTATTTATGTTTGTGGTGTCCATTGTCTTTGAGTTGTGACATTAGAACCCAGGTTTGCTGCTGAGATCCCCCGGGCATTCCTGCACAAGAGAGGAGTCCCCTGTATGGTGAGTGGGCTCAGATATATTGTCTCCTAGTACACCTCCACTGCATTTTATCCAGAGCAAAGATGGCTCTGTCTTCAACGTTAGGGACCGTAGTTCCCCTCCCAGTTGGTGCCCCTGACATCACAGGGCCCACTGGTGAAGTCAGGTACATAGTTGCACCTGTGAAGATAGAAGTTCCTTGTTTTGGCCAGGAAGGTGGGCCAACTGTTGAGAAGTATGTGAGGAAGGTGAGATCTGCCTGGAGCGCTAGTGCGGTGTGCGATGAAGATAAAGTGGACATTATTTGTGAAAGTGTTGCTCCCAGTGTGTGGGCGGAACTTGAACTTAGGTCAGCTTGTAATGACCCTGAGGAGATGCTGCAGACCATTCAGCAGGTGTATGGAGAGCAGCGCAGCATGGTGGAACTTGCTGCAGCTTTCTTCCAAGTGAAACAAGATGCTGGGGAATCCATCATGGATTTCTCTCACCGGGTCCACAAAGCCTTTCGTTTGGTGCTGGAAGCACAGAGAAAGAGGGGCATGGTTGCTTGGGATCCAGTGATCCTAAGAGACTGGTTCGTTGCAAAACTACACAATGTTCTCAGCAGGAGAATGGCAGAGGAGAGGATATCGCATGACCCGTCAGTGACTTTCCTTTGTGTTAGAGACTTGGCCATGCGATGGGCTGGTGTGTCGTTAGCTCCAGAAGTCTGTACATACCAATATGTAGAACGTCAAGATTACAGTTCAGAGAGGTGGCCTAATGCCAGTGGTCAGTGTCAAGGGGTCCAGCATGATGATGTGGTGGTGGAGGAACTTCGAGCTAAGCTAGGTCGGATGAGAGCCTTAGCTGATTCGTTGCTGCAGCCCAAGGTACAACGCAAGAGGTGCAATGTTTGTCGAAGCCGCACCCACCTCCAGAACAAGTGTCCGAAGAGAGGGGTTAGTGGTTTTCAGAACCCCTCTAGAGTGATTTGTAGTGAAGTGGTTGCAAGCGTAAGCCACCGAGACCGACAGGGCCTTAAGCGACAACAGAGTCCGCCCCAGGTTGATCCTTCTAAAGGATCAGCCCCAGCAGTTCAGGTGGGTGCAATGTCAACTTCTGATAGCCGGATAGTTATGCGTGGCAACCAGAGAAATTTCTTTCACAGGAAGAGGCGGAGGAGGAGGGGACGATGGAAGTCTCCTTGTATCAGTGTGGTCGACCAGTTAGAAGGTGTCAGAAATGTGACAGGTGGACCGTGTAGTGTGACTGGTGTGGGCCAAAATGTTCTGCATACCGATATGTCATCTCGTGACTTTGTGCAAAAGGGGATTGTGAAAGCCCACCAGCAAGAACTTTTGCCTGTTAGACATGGTTGTGAAAGATGGAGACTGTTTTCATCTGTTTAGGAATTCCAGGCTTTTGGATTGACAGCCTTAGTGTAGTTAATTAATTAGCAGTTATGTTTTGCTGTTGTTATATATTATGATTGCAGGTAGATGGTGTCATGTGATGACATGTCTTTCTTTTAGAGTGCAAGAACGCCAGACAGACCAGGTGAAAGGGGTGGTTCTGTTGTTCATGTGGTGTTGTCATTACCATCATGTCCAGTAAGAGAGTAACTTCCAGAGTGAATTCATGAGGTGGGATATTATTGAAATAACAATGTTTTGTTGGCCCGGTATATTTTCCTTTATGTTTATATTCAGGTTACAGGTGACACATGATGAAATGTTCTTTTTAGTGTAGAGATACAGGTTGATAGAAAAACAAGTCATTTAGGTACCACAGTAGCTGCAGGAAGCTTATATTTGAAGAGACAAAAGGTGTTATTTTTAAATACATTTTGTGTTGAATTTCCAGAGTTAAGGGAAGTAGTAACCAATGTAAAGGTTACTGGTTTAATGTTTATGTTTGTTTAATTATTTTTATGTAAGAAGTGAGGGTTGTATTCATTTTGTTACAATTGGTGCTCTTATAGCAGAAGAGCTATTTTTCCTCACTGATGTTATTTTAGTCATTAGTACCAACAACTGAGCTAGTATGGTTTATACTTTTGTGTTGAGATTATTGGTATTTGGAAAAGACTGATGCTTGGTGATGTAATCTACACTGTTTCACATTGTAAGTGATGATTGAATAGAAAAAGACTATTTTGTTAAGTGGTACTCTTCAGGGATATAACCAGCAGTTTAGGTTTTGGGGGCAAGGTCTCCAAAGGTGACAAAAGTTTTTTTTTTTTGTTGATGGTTGTGCTCTATGACCAGGGAATTGTTAGGGCATAGAAGTCTGATGTCAATTTGATGGCTGGTTACGTATAACTGTCATTGGTGTCTTGACTGATTGATGATTATGTTTTTGGATGTGGTAACATGTGACATAGATTCGTTATGCCTTTGTCATTTTGATGGCGGTTTGTGTGTAAATTTAAATGAATCCTTGTTTCATTGATGATTATTTTTGGATGAGGTCACATGTGGCTTTATTTATTTAATTTTTTTTGGGCGTTGGTAATTTTGATGATGGTTTATGTGTAGATGTTAACTTGTAAAGAGATAGTTGGGGTAAGGGGATACGATAGTCCATTCCTTTTGACGGGACGTCAAAAAAGTAGGGGGTTGGATATGTCACAGCGCCAAACCAAGGCACTTAGTTTGGTCTGTGAAAACCGTACGGTCCTGGCCACGCCGGAAACGCCACTTTATCACAAAGACCGGAGGCCATTTTTCCTTGTAGCAGCCAGCCACGTCGGTTCGTGCTGGTGAGAGATGCGGGCAGCATGGCCTTCAGTTCAGTGCTGTTCTGTTGTTGTCAGGTGGGAACAATTTCCTGAGTTGATCTGTGTCAACTAATGTTGTGACAAAACTGAGCGGCTGACTAGTTAGTGTCAGCAGGCCTGGGTTCTTGGTGCGATAGTAAATTGTGTCACAACTCTTGTTTATGTCGCGTCTTGGGGTTTATGTTGTGTAACCTATGTTTTTGTAGTGCCTTATTGTCTGTGCAGTGTTGCTTGTGTCAAAGTTCTTTATAGTGTCAGTCTAACCAGCCATTGTTTGGAACACCTGTGTTGTGGTACTTGGTGTACCCTGTTGTCTTAAGCGCTGCTGATTGGTTAGGGGTTACCCACTGTGGTGATTTGGTATATACAGTTGTCTATTGTATCTGTTATTGACATGCAATGTGCTGTTAGAAGAAATAAAGAGCTTGTTTATTTGTCCTTGATTCGTTTGTTTAGTCTCTTTTAGTTTTTACTTTTTACAGTCACTATTTCTACCACAATCTAACACCTTACTCCAATGTCTGGGTCTCAAATATGACAGTCAGTCCAGAGTTGAGGCCCCTGCCTGAGATCTCGTATATCTTCTTATCTAATCACTATCATCTTTTTTTGTTGGTTGAGGCGGTGTGAGGTTCTCTCTCTTTTCACTATTTTTCTTCTTTGGCCGTAACGAAGTCAGATCTACTCTTTACCTCTTAGCACCGTAGTGAAGGAAGCATCAGATCAGTCTTTATGATTGTCTCCCTTTCTCTTTTACCATCGACTACAGTTACATAAATATACGTGTGGTTTTAATTATACATTGTGATTTGTGGAAATTTAAAAATAAGCATTTTGCTTTTAACTTCACACATTTTGACAAACTACAATTTACCTCAGGAAATGATTATATAAAATAGTGTGTGTGTGTGTGTGTGTGTGTGTGTGTGTGTGTGTGTGTGTGTGTGTGTGTGTGTGTGTGTGTGTGTGTGTGTGTTGTGTGTGTGTGTGTTTTTTTTTTTTCTCTCGCTCGCCTTGAAATCAAACGTAGTCCTACTACTTCTAGTGCATTGGACTGATTTTTGCGTGTGGATTAGTTTTCCCTGTTACCAGGGCCCCTCGCCATTAGGCGAACCCACTCTGACATGTGAGGAGCGTGTAATTTACGTCCCAAAATCAAGGACAATGCTAATGCCGAGGTAGCGGGTTCAACCCCAACACCGGTCAGCAGGACCTTCTCGTAACTATAGAATGAGGTTTCAGGCAGGGTTAACAAAGACAAGAGAATCGACCTCATCGAAATGTGCTTGGTCCAATGCGGCTTGTTGACTTTCCGCAGGTGGTCTACGGAAAGCGTCTCGCATAGCAAGAACTCGATACTTTTTTTTTTATAGTTGCATATCCTTGCAAACACAGTGAACAACTAGGGTTAGAATTAAATTGTAAAAAGACACAGATTATGGTCGTCACTAGGAAGGACGTAATACCACAATGTAATATACAAGTAAATGGGAATATTCTTCAACAAGTGAGTAGGTACAATTATCTCGGAACAGTAATAACATCTGATGGGAGATGCCTTGAAGAGATTAGAACAAGAATCGCCATGGCAAAAGTAGCCTTTAGCAAGATGAAAAACATATTGACCAATAAAAAGATGTCAATTGAAACGAGAAAAAGAGTGTTGAGATGCTACATAGAACCTGTACTTTTATATGGATGTGAAGCGTGGACAATGAGCAGTCAGGCTGAAAAACATCTGATGGCTGTAGAGATGTGATTTCTGAGGAAAATGCAAAGAATACCATGGACAGCCAGAAAGACCAATGAACAAGTCCTTCAAGAAACAAATGAAGATCGTAAATTGATTAGAGAAATTAGACGTAGACAGTCAAAATTCTTTGGGCATGTTATGAGAAGAAATGGATTGGAGAATTTGGTGACAACTGGTAAGATCGAGGGGAACAGACCAAGGGGAAGACCTAGAAGCAAGTACCTGGATGGCTTGGCCTTGTGGCATGGTCGAGACAGAAACACGGAGCTGATCCATGACTCTGGTGATCGAGTGAGATGGCAGAACATGACCGCCCACGCTTACCGGCATGGCACATGATGGATGGATATCCTTTATCTCGAGGTATAGTGTCCGCCTCGAGTGCTGGAGGTCTCGGGTTCAGGCCCCAGTTAGGACTGGGATTTATTTAAAAAATTCACCTGGATTTCCAGTAATAAAATTTCCCCTGGTCTCTGGGTAGTGAGATCGATTGCCAGTGTGTATTGTTGCGCACGTAAAAAATCCCTTGGCAGTTGGAAATCGAAAAAGAGTAGCCTAACGGCGCTGCCCGGGCAAAATTTCGAGTTAAAAATCTACCAAAAGTATTTAAGGATCCTCGCCGATGCAACGGAGTTCGTGCATTGAGCTGAGTTTCTCCAGACTCAGGTTTGAGTTAGGAGGAAAACGGAGCACTTATGGGTTAAACCGTGTGCCGTGATGTTGATCCAACGACTAAACTAAACTAAACTAAAGTAAACTAATATCCTTACATGACGTTGCAGTCAACCCCAGCATTTTACTGCCATTGTTGATGTCTTGGCAAGTTTTACATTCAGTAGTTTGCCATTGCCGGTCTCCTTGGTGAAGGCGTTAAGGACGTTTTTCGTATTCCCTTATACCAACGTACGAAACACAACTGCACTAGATTTGGCAGCGGATCGGGCCGCGCTAGTAGCTTACAGGGGTATGTGAGCCGGTCGTTCAGAAAGCAATAGCAAACTACTGAACGTAAAACCTGCCAAGACATAAACAGCAGCTGAAAAATGCTGGTGTTGACTGCAATGTCCTGTAAACGATATGCGAAAAAAAAGTTTGCCATTGCTTTCAGAATGACCGGCTCCCATACCAGCACATTAAAACCAGCGAGACACGATCTGCAGAACTCCGTAGCCCCGGTGACGATCCCAAAGAGTTTGCGAGAAAATTGCTAATGACGGAATCCTGAAGTGAACCAAAGATCTTCGAAGCGCAGGCAAGTTGTTTAGTCACTTCGCCACGGAGTCCCAAAAGGACGTCTAATGGAAAAACAGAAAACGAAGACCAACACGTAGTTGGATTCAAGATGTGATAATGTACACATGACAACTAACAGAGCTTACAATGGAGAGACACTTCGAAAGACTTATGAGGGCAAAGTTCACCACAGGACTTACGAGGTCAAAGTGTTCGCACTGGATAAACCAATGCATGATGACTATTCCCCAGCTTGAGTTGTATTGCTAACACGATTCAGACACTCTCGACCTTAAAGCTCCGGCTGCCTTTCTTGTAAGGTGGGTACGTGACCTTTACCTTCACGTGAGTTTTATTTCCGGCAAACTTCACAAGGTCAGCCAGCGTGACGTTGCTCATCATGGCTGCCGGTGACTCCAAAGCGGAACTTTGACTCGTAGACATGTTGTCCAGAGGATTAGAAACCGACATGTCATTGACCTCAGAGACCATGGACATCTCTTTTGCGGCCTTCTGTCGGGAAGTCGACTGTTGCGCTAGGCTCATTATAATACGACTGGCTTCTAGATTTGGAGTCGCCGCTGCAGAACTAGGATCTATTTCCGGGATCAAGTTCAAGGCCTCGCCAGGGTGGATCCCAATCACGCTGTCTATTGGGGAAGAGGCGTCCATTATGTTTTCTGCATCTGCCAGAACCTGGTCACTCAAGATTGGGTCAATCACAGCAACATTCGACCCTGAAAAGACACAATTGGCACACTCGATTGATTAAGATTTCTTATAGTAGTTAATCATTCAAGTATTGCATTGGATAAGTAGAAGCCGCGATGGCAAAGAAATTAGAACGTTGGCTTGCAAGGACGGAGGTCCGGGTTTAATTTCCAGCAGAGCTAGGACTATTTACCCCCAGCCAGTAGGGTCCTGGGGTCAACCCACCCAAATATGGGTACTAGATAATTTTCTGTGAATTATCTGGGAAAGAAAAGCCAGGAGCCACGTGCTCAATACATCGTGGTCCATAATATATGAAGACCTAAACTTCAAACTCCAACGCCAGTTTCAGATATGGGACTACCTTGACCTTTAACTCAGTAGATGCTCGAGGTAAGTGAACGGGTGATTGATCGAGACTCTTTCCAGAGGGATGTGATGAGAGCGATGTTTTGTCACTTGAAGATGACGAAGAGAATGATGATGATGATGATTAAATAAATAAACTAAAAACTGGAAGCGCCTGAAACGTGAAATAGAAGAACCCAGAAACGAAACAAAACAGTTTCCACGCGTGTAATCGAGAAATAGTGGAGGCAATGTAAGGGATTGCGGTTATTTGTATATGTTTATAATATTGTTCACATCTGGTGCTTTTGCTTTGATAGAAGTAGCTTGGCTATGGACGTCATGGCGGTAAGTAAAGAAAAAACATGGCTCGAGACACAGACATTCACTAGGGCATGTTTCCTTAGTGATTCAATGAGTTTGCCTAAGAAGCTAGAGATGGATCCGAAGAGAGTGGCTGCTGTCTCTGGAAAAAGGCTGGCAAAGATTAGCTTCATTTCCGTGCCAGGGCATGCGGGTGTACGAGGAAATGAGCGGGCTGACAAGCTTACAGATAAGGCTACTGTGGATGAGGCTCGAGCCATGGACCAGGCTGCTATTCTGAATGATCTACGAGAAGTAAGTCGTTTGCCAGAACCAAGTGATGATTATGAATCTACAACCATGGTCAGGATGCTATAACAGTAAAAAATAAAAGAAGTGTGGCCAAACAAGAACACTATGCGGGAAGCCAAAGAAGATTAATAAACCAACACAGAACTTGTGTCGTTAGCCGCTACACGCTGCGGGATTTACTGAGGAGGGGATCCGAGCACTTATGAACAAAAGTTTCGATGTGCAATGAGGTTGATCTGTTGACCGACCAACCAACCAACCAACCAACCAACCAACCAACTAACTAACTAACTAACTAACTAACTAACTAATCAGTTATCAGTTATCAGTTGGGGTATCTTCATTGCACTCCGGACATGTCCATAGGTGCTCAGATCCTCCCCCCAACATATGCATCAGCGTCCGGTGGCTAATAGTGCCAGTTCTGTGTTGGTTGACGAGGCGCTTTGTTTTCCCGATGTACCTCTCGCGTCTGGCTGTGCCGATTCTTACTCCCAAGTCTTTCATCCTGGACAGCGATGTGGAATCACTGACGTCAAAGTCCTCTGTTCTCGCCATATCTTTGAGGACGTTAATAACATCGGCACGATCCATGGGCTGGCCATCTACAGGGGGTGCAGAGCCAGCCAGTTTATCAGCTCGTTCATTTCCCTCGACTCCCGCATGTCCCGGGACGAAGATGAAGGTGAATTTACGGACAACAGACTTCCGCAGCGACTCAGTCCACTGTCTACGTACAGATCCAGCTTCGACCTTCTGAATCATGCTCATTGAATCACTTAGCTCCCCCGATGTGTCTCCACCTTGACGTGGTGGGGGAGCTTGCGTGTCCCATAGACCCCATTTGCTTGCCGATGGGTGAAAAATTACATATCGGACAGCTTATGGGATAGGGACCAGACTAAGAGAGACACAACCTGCTGCTCTGTAGGCATAGACTGAGGATAGCAGTCAAAATTTAAATGAGGTGCACAAAGGCAGAATTTCTTGGTCCGGACAAAACTCTTAAGGCTCTTTGTCGAGGGCTGTGGCTGAACGCCTCTAAGCCACAAACCCTCGGATCTTAGAGCCAGGCTGATACCCGTCTACCGGAAAATAGAAACATGATACTGAGCAAGCTACATGCTCAGATCTGATACATGTTCGAAGGCTCCCAGCTGGGGGATATGAGAGTTTCCCGGATGAAGGGGCCTGGCCGTTTCCCGTTCACTGCTGCACGAAGGTAAGGTGCTGAGCCGGCAGCACATGTAGCCTACCTCGTGAGCGAGTACAAAAAAGTCAGAAAAGTGCCCCAGTCGAAGGGTTACCGAAACTGTCTGTATCTAACTCATAGAGAGTGTAGACAAAAGTGGAAGAATGTCTCATCAACGCGAAATGGAACGCACGGCGAGCGAACCTATTGCGTGGTCTGAAGTCACAAGCAAAAGCTTACCGAGTGGATGTCACTCGCAGTCTGACCGCTCCTGGTGTGTGATTGAGCGATCAGTGGCAAGTGGGATGCCCAACACATGGAAGTGAGGAACTAAAGCAGCCATGAGCAGGACGTGGAAACTCCTTGGGTGAGCCCAGTCTCAGAGCAATATGTGCCGGCTCTGCAATTATGGAAGCCTCCTTGGATAGCGAGATAATGCCCATGGTCTGCCCCTGCCTTCCCTTGAGGGCAGACCACGATATCGTTGATCGTTCTATCTTGACCAGCTGAGATGTGGGTGACATTACAACAGTCTAACGTGTCTCGAAACCAGAGGAAGGCTAACCTCACTAAAAAATGCCCGCCGGAAGTCGGAAGTGTCGTCCTACGGGAGGCAAACTAAAAATTGACACTACGCATTTACGTCCGAGTGAAATGTCTCGTCCGAATGTCTCCCGTGCTAGGAACAGCTGACTACCTAGTTTCCGAATGCCGCTCTTGTTCGGAACAGCTCTGACTAGGTAGTTTTCCGAATGTCCGCCGTGCCTGGAACAGCTCTGATGCGTACAGGGACAAGCACATGTCCGAAAACTCGCTTAGTGGAAACCAACCACAGAGCTGACTGGTTTGTGCAGGAACGGCCCAGGGCGAGCGAAATGCCCAATATATTGAAGTGAGGAATTAAAACAGCCATGAGCAGGACGTGACGATTCCCTCGGTAAACCCAGCACCAGAGCGTTATGTGCCGGCTCTGCAATTATGGAAGCCACCCAGGATGGCGGAAAATGCTATGGACTGTCCCTGCCTTCACTTGAGGGATGACCGCGTAGTCTTCGACTGTTCCAACTAGACCAGCTGAGATGTGGACGGTACCACAAAAGTGAGAGTCTCCCAGGATTGCTAACCTGGTCAAAAATGCACGCTAAAAGTCGGATGTGTTGGCCTGAGGGTTTCGACCCGAGGGTGCCTAACCAGACACACCGCAATCACATCTGAAAAAATCACTCCGGATGAACGCAAAGAAGAAGAGAAGAAGAATCACTTAGTACACACACGTTGGTATAAAGCTGTGATTCCAGCCATATGAAAGCCTGTGTAACTGCCATCACCTCCATCGTCATGCTGCTCGTGGTCATAAAGTGGGCACCACTGGATTCTTGAACGGTTCGGCCCGCTGAACGGGTTGTTAATGCCCACGCACTTCTCTGCTGCTTTACAACAGATCCATCTGTATAGATGAGCACTTCGGGGCTATCTGAGTGTTCATAGATGAGCGCGTTAACCTCTGCATTGACAGCGGCAGGGTTCTGCTCTCTGCACCGTCTGTCAAGTGTGATAAGTGATAAGGAGAAAGTGCACTTAAAAGCTGGAGGCACCGGTACCCATTCCTTGCCGGGGTTGATACTGGTAAGACTGCAGACCTGTCTGACATCTTCCGCCCGACCCATCCATGATTTGCCCCTCTTTAGCCTGTCACCCTTTTCTCTGAATATCGCGTCATGCAGAGGGTGCTGCTCATCTGCACTTATTTTTAAGTATGCACGAGCTCTCCAGATCTTGATCCTGTGTTCTATTGTCGGGAAGTCAAGGAGGTATCTCATTGCTACACAGCTGGTGTCTCTCGTGCAGCCCAAAATGATGCGCATGGCTTCGTTTTGTACCTTTTCAAGTCTTCCAATCTGTGTAGGGCTGACAGTGAGGATGGCCAGGGCATACTCGATGCGTGAAAGCACAAGTCCTTGGAACAGAAGTATTAGCAGTCTTTGCTCGATATTGGCAGTCGCCATGACTCTCATTGCTGACAAACCTTTTCGAGCCTTCGTTATGACATAATCGACATGATCTCTGAAGGACAGGCTACGATCAAGCCTCACGCCAAGATATGTCATTGACTGGGTTCTACTCAAAATGCTCCCATCCATTCTTACTGCCGGCAGGTCCGTTTTCACAATATGGTTGTTTAGGAAGAACCATGTAACTGATGCCTTTGCAGGGTTGACAAGGGCGTCGGCATCAGCACACCATGAGGAAATACGATCTAGTTCGCCCTGCATATCATTGGCAACCGCCTGTCTATCTCGACCCTGTCGATACACGAGGATGTCGTCAACGAATGACAGAGTCATACCCAACTGTTGTTCAGTGATCGGCACCGTATACACGTTGAATAGTACTGGTGACAGTGGTGAACCCTGCGGCAATCCTGGACATATCGTTATCGACTCAGAAGACCAACTCCCGCATCTTAGCACCACCTTCCTTTGGAGCAGAACTGCAGCTATCCATCGTACAAGGTGAGGGTGCACTTTCAGCCTGAGGAGGGTTTGCATCAAGTGTTCGAAAGATACTCTGTTATATGCGTCCTCTAAGTCTATGGCGGCCGCACATGTCTCTTCTCTGACCTGAAATCCTTCGTAAACATCTTGAGCAAACACCGCCGCATTCAGCCATGACTCTTTGTTGCGTCTGTACCCTCCAAGTGTGGGCGGGAAGCAGCTGAGTTGTTCCAAGTCACAAGCAAGTCTGTGTGCTACAATTGTCTCCAGTAACTTTCCCGCAGTGTTCTGCATCGTAATGATTCTGTAGCCGCTTATCTTGGAATGGTCTTTGTTCGGTTTTGGCAGCGGCAGCAAGTAGCTGTGTAGCCATTCTTCTTTGATCTGACCCCCCTGGATACTGGTGTTGAATTCTCTGGCCAGTTCTTCTATGTCATCATCTGACATCACCAGTAGGTCACCATATCGGATGCCGTCTGGGCCTGGGGCGGTGTTAGGTGATTTCTTGAGCATCGCACGTATTGTCTCAGCTGTGATTATCCATTCTTCGTCTGTCCCGACTCCCTCGCACAACTGAGAGAGTATTGTTGTGGTCCTCTGTCTCGTGGGCTCGTCTTTCTGGTCAGTCTGCTCTATGTAGCGTGCAAGAAGGGCCTTTATCCGCATTCAACTTTTTCCATGTGAGGTCTGTGCCTTGAAAGTCTGGAATACCCCTACGTTGTGCAGCACCGTTCATGCTCTTATGGAGGCACCAGAACGTCGTAAGAGATCGTTCGGAGCACACCTTCCTGCAGAACTCGTCCCATTTCTTGGCCTTGGCCTGTTTGGCGCAGGATTTGAATAAAGTCATCGTCCTATGGACCTCAGTCTTCAGGTTCGCCAACTCAACCTGTGGCATGTTAGCCTTTCTTGCTTTTTGCCAGTCTTTGACAGCCTGCCTCTTTCCCAGCCATGCCTTCTCGACCTCTCCATTCCACCATGGTGGCTGCAACCATCTTTCTTGTCTCCTGCGGGAGGAAGTTAGTTTTCTTCTTCTGATCTTGCTTATGGCGTCTTGACCAGTGTTGTCGTACGGGAAGGCATTTGTCTTGTTTCTTTGACTCATGGCCCGGTCTTTCTTGATCAGGATGACACAAGGGTAGTGGTCACTATCGTGGTATCCCAGTGTGCTCCACCGGCACCTTGGTGCGATGGTGGGCGACGCCAGAGCCAAGTAAATGACGATGTCAGAGTCACCTGGTCGAGTGGCTATTCTAGTGACCTTCCCATCATTCAGACATATTAGGGCAGCAGATGTCAGGGCGTCCTCCAGATCTTCTCCCTGTCTATTGGTGATGCAATTCCCCCATTGACACCCTCTGGCATTGAAGTCCCCACAGTAGATAATATGCCTTTCATCCATATTGAATAAACTCTGCCATTGTCGCACGTCGACCTTCCCATTTCGCGCATAAACGTTCACGATTACAAGCTGCACTGGCGTCATTATTCTTAATGCTTGCACTTGCAGAGCACCACTGTTCCAGGAAGACATATCGATCTCAGACACTAGTATGTTGTCGCGGACCAGAATGACCTGTCCGAGGTGCCGCCTGTTAAGAATCCCTGAAATCCCGCGACATTGACTGTTCCGTCGCCGAGCTGTGTTTCTTGCAAGACTACAATATCGTTTCCGTAGAGTAGTTTTTCAAGAATGGGTCGGCGTTGACTAAATGATGCATAGTTCCAGTACAGTACTCGCACGTTTTCGATACCCAATCTGTCACATTCTTTCTAACTAACTAACTAACTAACTAACTAACTAACTAACTAACTAACTAACTAACTAACTAACTAACTAACTAACTAACTAACTAACTAACTAACTAACTAACTACCTACCTACCTACCTAACTAACTAACTAACTAACTAACTAACTAACTATAATGTTCTTCATTCAATAATGATTAAATTAAATGAGTCAAATGTTCTGGATACTCCACATCCCCCCCTGATGTTCCACAATGTCAGATGGTGAATAAGGTATTGCGAGAAAATGCAGCTTTAATTTACCCAGCATCAAACCAATGTGCTATTTCATCGACTATTCTGACAGCTGCTTGGTGTTTATTCAATAATTATTCACGTAAGTGAGTCCAATGTACCGGATACTCCATATCCCACCCGATGTTCCACAACGTCAGATGTTGAATACAGTTACTGTTAGTTGCATATCCTTTACAGGAAGTAGCAGTCAGCTGCAGTATTTTGGTGGCTGTATGTGATTCCTGGGCAAGTTTACGTTCAGTAGTTTTGTCATTGATTTCTGAACGACCAGCACTCATACCATTGTATGGAAACCAACGAAAGTCGTTGATGATGATTACGATTATGATGCTGGTGTTGATGATGGAAATGATGGCGGTGGTGATACTGGTGGCTTGGTTGTGATGATGCTGGTAATGATGATGATAACGCTGATAATGATGTTTAAGATTGACAATGATGATGATGGTGGGTGGTGGTGGGGTGGTGTTCAGGGTGGTGGTTGTGATGATGATAATGACGATGATAATGATGTTGATGGTGACAACTCTGATGGTTATGGTGATGATGATGGTGATGATGATGATGATGACGACGATGGTAGTGGTAATGATGATGATGACGACGATGGTAGTGGTAATGATGATGATGACGACGATGGTAGTGGTAATGATGATGATGACGACGATGGTAGTGGTAATGATGATGATGACGACGATGGTAGTGGTAATGATGATGATGACGACGATGGTAGTGGTAATGATGATGATGACGACGATGGTAGTGGTAATGATGATGATGACGACGATGGTAGTGGTAATGATGATGACCATTGATGATGGTGGGGATGGTGAGGGTGGTAATGATGATAACGATGATTATGATGATGATGATCATTATGACATGGTAGTGATGGTAAGAATGATGACGTCGGCCGTGGTGATGATGATGATGATGATGATGATGATGATGATGATGATGATGATAATGATGTTGATGGTGACAACTCTGATGGTTATGGTGATGATGATGATGATGATGATGATGATGATGATGATGACGACGACGGTAGTGGTGATGATGATGATGATGATGATGATGATGATGATGATGATGATGATGATGATGATGATGATAATGATGTTGATGGTGACAACTCTGATGGTTATGGTGATGATGATGATGATGATGATGATGATGATGATGATGATGATGATGATGATGTCAGCAACATCAACATCCCCCTACTCACCACTCAACAACATCTCCTGCAGCAGACTGTCAATCTTCGTGGTGCCCATCAACTTGACAAACTGTACCTGCTCGATCATCTTCAGACAGATGCTCTGAATTGAGGGCAACAGAAGCAGGATCTCCCCAAACCGACCTCGGCTGTCGTACTGCCGGTCGTTGATGTAGTCCTCAAGATTGACCTGAACTTGGTAGCGGAGCTGCTTCACGACTGAGCTGTTACTTAATCCTTCCGCCACTGCCGACATAAATCGGTAAATAATTATAAAGCGGGAATAATTCGAATAGATATCGGAACATATTTATGAATTAGATACTGCATTTTCAAATCGGTTAGAAATGTCTAGGGGAAACACTATATACTTGAAATCGGTATAGATTTATAAAGATTGAATACTGCGAAAAAAATCGGCACAGAGTTATAAGGGTGGAATACTGCGAATAGAAATCTGTAAACAATTATTAAGGGAGAAAACTGTGAATAGAAATTGGTCAGAATTATGAAGTGAAATTACCGTGACAATAAATATGTACCGAATTATAAAGGGAAAATACCTTGAATATAAATTGGTGCGGAATTATAAAGTGAGAATATTGTGAGTGGATTTAAGTAAACAATTATAAAGGGAAAATACTGTTAATAGAATTCGGTTAACAGTTATAAAGGCGCAATACCGAGAATAGAAATCGGTAAAGAATTATAAAAGGAGCAGCACTGGGGATAGAATTCTGTAAACTGTCCTTATTTATTATCATTATTATTATTATTATTATTATTTTTTTTTTGCTTTTTGCGCTCGCTCGCTTTGAACTCAACACTATCTATAGTTGTGATGGACTGAATTTTGCGTGTGGATTAGCTTTCCCTATTAACAGTCCCCCTTGCCAACCACTCCGACTTCACGGGTACTTGTAATTTACGTCGGAACAGTTTAGTCCAGCTGTCCGGTGTAGGGGTTGAACCCCTCATCTCGGCATCAGCACACCGGATGTTTAAAAACATGCGTTCTTACCCAATTCGACCATGCTGACCTGCAACTGTCTTTATGATGTCACCGGGTTCGTCCGCACAGTGATGTCACGTGCTTAACACCGTTGACACCCTTAACAATATTGACAGGTTACAAAACAATGACATGGTTATTGTAATTTCTACCGCACTTTTAAGGGTTTCACGTGAATTCCCTCATACTTGATCAAACTTGATTACAATGCAGAGTTAAAGCAACAGTTGAAAGCAAGAGACTGCCTGGATAGAAGCGATTTATGAGGTCTGATTACTCACCAGGGTCAAAGAAGACCAGAGCTTTGAGGCAAGCATACTCCGAGTCGTCAACCCTGATATCCCTCATCGGGGTCACGATCTCGTCCAGGATGCGGCCGGCAATGTGCCCCACGTCCACATCCTGGCTCCGTCGGGTTATCACAGAGTCGTTGCTAAGCAGCAGGATGTCTTGCAAGGGGATGGACCGTTTGGCCACGCCCAGGATCAGGTGGTCGCCAGCGTGGGCCCGCAGCAGAGCAACCTGGGGGAGGTTTTCAACATTTGACAACATAGATGATCAATTTGAAAAAAAAAACAAAAAAACAACGAAGACACAAACAATAGATTGGACGATTTATTGCCTGACGTATTTCGAAGCATCTCGCCAGGTACATACTGGAGAAATCACGCAACATAAACCAAAGTAATTAGATAATTCCTCCAAGCTGAAATATACACATATTGACACGTTAATTTCAACTGTACTTTTTAACTGACTATCATATCTTTCTGTTTGTACAAGACTGGCTTCTGCCGATTAATGGCGATTGCTTCAGCGACCTTTAACAAGCCACCATTTTGTGTGTTACATAACTCGTGAAACCCATTGTCTCTATAAATTACGTGAACGGTTTCCCAAAAAAATGTGGCGTCTAATCGATGACGCAGTAGGTTTGTGGTTGTCGCTTGACCAGGTTCCTTAATCTTTGTGTATTATTCTGTCAATCCAGTTGGGTATGTGTTCGACCACCCTTTCTTTTGTTTAACGTCTAATAGACGATAAAGATAAGAAAATGTAAACATAAGAATCAGCATCATCAAGTGTCATCTACGGATAAAGGTAGGATATGATGAATCTCTAGTATTCTCTGACCCGGTGTCTTCTCGATGCAATCGAAAGCCACCTTCCAGTTGATCCCTTAATGGGCTTGTAAATCGTCTTCTTCTCGTATGATTCCTTCCACTTGTTTCTTCAGTACATCATGTAACCAGGAGTTGTGTTGTCGCTGTGTTGTCGCTGTACCTCAATTATCTGATCTTTGTCATCGCCAGCCATCTGTGACAACTCTATTTCAATTTAGGGATTTACTTTTGTTGGTGTTTGGTTGATTTGTTGGCCTGGTTTGTTCGTTGCTTAAAGGTTGATTGATTGGTTGATTGATTGATTAGTAAATTTTTTTCGTTCGATAATAGCAGGGTGAAGTAGAAGGGAGAGGAGAAGGAAGGGGATGAAGGGTGAAAGAAGAGGAGGAGGAGAAGAAGAAGAAGAAGAAGAAGAGAAGAAGAAGAAGAAGAAGAAGAGAAGAAGAAGAGAAGAAGGAGGAGGAGGAGGAGGAGGGGAGAGGGAGAGGAGAAGGGACGAGAAGCAGAAGAAGAAGATGTTCTGTTCACAATCTCTTTCTTCTTTTCTTCACTCTGTCTCTCATTCTCTCTCTCTCTCTCTCTCTCTCTCTCTCTCTCTCTCTCTCTCTCTCTCTCTCTCTCTCTCTCTCTCTCTCACAGACTCTCTCTACTCTTACTTTCCCTCTCTATTGCTCTCCCTCGTTTTCCCTCTTTATCTCTCCCTATCTCCCACTCTCTCTCTCTCTCTCTCTCTCTCTCTCTCTCTCTCTCTCTCTCTCTCTCTCTCTCTCTCTCTCTCTCCATCACGCGCTACTCCCCACTCCTTCAAACCTACCTGATCTTCCAAAGGAAGCTCGGTGAAGCACGGAATCCTCTTGGCCCAGTCCACAAGAAGCAACAGCTGCTGTCTCATGGACTCGACCACATCCTCGAGTGTGGCGGAACGTCGACTCCTGGCCCGGGCAGACGCACCGGCCGCGCCCTGGGAATCAATCTGCAATTGGTCCAATACAATGTGAGATTTACCAGATTGACACACAGTGCATGTTACATTTACATCTAAACAGGTAAACACTAGCTTGTTCTCATCCATCATTTATTTAACTTTCACGTCCATCTTCTAATCCACTTTCTCATCCATCATTCCATATTGTGTTTGTCCATCAAGAATAATGATGACTATTCATTTCATCCAGTGGGGTTGAAAGTATGGAGCCGTGAGTTCTAAGATGGCTGGGAAGGCCTATTTTGACTGGAAATGTTCTTTGACAATGTGGTCAAAGAATGCTTGACGTTCCAGGAGGATGATCTCCTGCAATGGTTGTTTCGTCCAGCCTTTTTTTCACAGCTCTTGCAGTCCTGGTTGCTTCACACGTGACTACACACTTACGTAATGATGTACGCCATGAATTTCTGTCTTTAGCAGCTGTCTCCAAAGTGTCGTGATGATTTCCGAAAGCTTTTATACTAAAAGATCATTCCATATACCAGTGTTGAGGACATCCCATA
>JACEFZ010009185.1:0-22264 GCA_014155875.1 Cepaea nemoralis
TGGTTCCTGAGACGAGTGTTGCGAATTCCTTGGACTGCCAAAGCAACTAACAACGGCTGCCCGAAAGGGCTAATGAAACTATGACAATGTATACAACAATAAGAAAAAGACAAACAGATTTCTTTGTTCATGCGATGAGAAGACAGACATTGGAGACCGTCGTGACAACTGGGAAGATCGAAGAGAAGAGAGGCAGAGGCGGGCCAAGAGAAATGATACTGGATGGATTTAGACAATGACATAGAGGAATATCAGCATCAGAGTTGATCAAGAACAAAAACGACCGAGCTACCTGGAGAGACATGAACGCCTACGCCAGCTGGCATGGCGCTTGATGATTATGGTTAGCAACAATGCTGCGCATATAGGAGAAATCTCTGAGGATGTTGGAGTATTGATAAACAGAAGAAGACTATTCATCAACTCTTAGTGTTGTGTTGCCACAGTACCACCACTAACTCTGCCTGGTTAGTTTTCAAAATAAACAAAGCAACACGTGACTTGCGTCACAACATGGTAGACAGATCAGTAATCGAAGACCACGTTATGAAGCCAATTACAAGCTACAGATTATAATGACCCAAGAAACCGCTCGTAATTACTCTGCGAAAACAAAGAGAATTAATCCCCCTGATTCAGCCCTTCAGGGACAAACCCAGTACGACTTCCTGTGTTTGTACATCGTTGTTTGTCATTGATTCCTTCCTTGTGTGAGCCTGGGTAACAATTTATTATCCCTTAGTATACGTGCCTTGAGACGTCTGTAGCTCAGGGGTAGTGAACGCAGTTTATCAGTCTTGATGTACCCGGTTCGAAGTCAGCCGATGTCAATTTGGGAGCAGATCGTTTTGCGTTGATTTTCACAATGGTATCTGCGTCGGTCGTTCAGAAAACAAAAATGGCAAAGTACTGAATGTAACATGGCCTGTAAATCTCCGATTGACATTATCTGTTGGGGTTGATTGCGGCTTTCTGTAAATGACATGAAACTAACTAACATAGAGCTGCAAGACATCAACTTTCCACATTAAAAATGTTTGCATGTCCTTTTACAGGACCACGCTGTCAATATCAACATCTTTCAGCTGATTGTTGATTTCTTGGCAAGATTACGCTCAGTAGTTTGTCATTGCTTTCTGAGCGGCCGGCTCGCATACCCCGTAAGTTACTGACGCGATTCGAACCACTGCTGATTCTCACCGTCGCCACGTTTCTTACGAGAGTATACGAGATTACGGAGAAAAGTCGATAGCGACAGGCCATGAAGCCGGCAACTTACCACATACTATATATATATATATATATGCCGGCTGCTTGGCCGAGGGGTTAGCAGCTTTCTCCGTTAACCCCGAATACTCTCGTGGTCGACGTGAGCGCACGAGAATTAGAAGTGGTTCGAGTCGCGTCAGTGACTTATGAGAGTAGGGAGCCGGTCGCTCAGAAAGTCGTGACGTGCTGATGAGCGTAATATAGCCTAGGAATCAACATACAGCTGAAAGATGCTGGTGTTGACCGCAATATCCTGAAACAGAATGGAAAACGCGGGGGAAAATATATATATATAGTAATTTATCACATTTAAAACTGTAGAGAGACAACAACTTTCCACATACAGAACTATACAAATATTAACCTGTACGGAGACACCTTGTTCACACACTGAACGGTAGGGACAACAACTTGCTACACACAAGCTGAGCACACAGAGACACAACAGTTTGTAATACGTTCTACATAACAACATCATAGAAAACGAATCTCTCAACGAACAACGGCTTCAAAACCTTGCACATAATATAAGTATAAAAAGTTAGTTGCATATCCTTTACAGGACATCGCAGGTAACTACAGCATTTTGCAGCTGTTTGTGATCTCTTGGCAAGTTTACTTTCAGTAGTTTGCCATTGATTTCTGAACAATCGGCACCCACACCATAATATATATTTTAAAAAAATATTATAAGAAACCCATCGCAAGGCTGCCTGCTGCCAAATCGCCCGCAGTTATGTTTCGAACGCGACTTGCAGGATTACGAATTTCTCCCATAATTCCTTCGCCAGGGATCCCCCAATAGAAGTATATAAAACTGATATTATAGAATCAACGTTTGTAAAGCATTCTACATACGAGAATGAAAGAAATCAGTTACCATAGAAACAACGGCTTGTAAAACGTGCCACATAGCAGCATCATAGAAAACGGATCCCATGGGAACAATTGCTTGCAAAATGTACCACATAACAGAAACATAGTAAACAACTCCCACAGACACATATGCTTGTGAATAGTTTCATATAACAGCATAACAGAAAACAGCTCCTATAAAAACAGCGGCCACATCGTTGCAGTAGAGAAAACAGATCCAATAGAAACAACGGCTTGGAAAATGCCATGTAACAAAAATATAGAAAACAGCTCCCACACAAGCAATAGCTTGCAATACTTGACAAAAACAGCAACACAGAAAACATCTTCCGCAGAAATAATGGCGTATAAATCGTTCCACACAACAGTGGTATCAGATCACACAGAAACAATGGCTTGAAAAAAAATCCCCACAACAGCAGTTTAGCAAACAAACTGCATAAGAAAAAAATATATATAAAGATAACTGTATTTAACAATACAAATTGTTGACAGGAGCTAAACTGCGCTCATGGCAATAGTGTGCTAGTCGTGGTGCACGGGTTGAAGATGATCCACATGAATCAGGATTGCCGCAAGAGTTAAAAAGACACAAAAAGCGTTAGTCGGCTATAAGATGCCGTGAGATAAACATCACACATCGAAAACCCGAAGTTGGCGATGGAAAAATCACATTACCGCCATATTGTTATGTATAAGATAATACATACATACATACATACATACACACACACATACACACATACAGACAGACAGACAGACAGACAGACAGACAGACACATACATACATACATACATACATACATACATACATACATACATACATACATACATACATACATACATACATACATACATACATACATACATACATACATACATACATACATACATACATACATACATACATACATACATACATACATACATACATACATACATACATACATACATACATAAATACATACATACATACATACATACATACATACATACATACATACATACATACATACATACATACATACATACATACATACATACATACATACATACATACATACATACATACATACATACATACATACATACATACATACATACGTACGTACGTACGTACATACATACATACATACATACATAGACAGATCTCCGCCAGAGCCTGGGCGAAGCCGGGCCGGGCAGCTAGTATTATATAAACGAGCCTGGAGAGCTCTAAACAGCTCGATGGGCATTGACTCCTAGATATTGGTCAATCAGCATCACATGGGGGGGGGGGGGTTAAACTAGATCCACTTGAGTAGTTAGCTGCATATCCTTTACATTTGTGATATTCACTGGCACAGGTGTCGTAGTGATCCTTTATTACTTTAGTGTCGTCCTTGGAGTGAGGGGAATCAACACCCACACTTTTATTAACCCAATATTATTGTCCTAGAGAAACCACCAGAATCCATCCACAAAACTCCTTCAATCTGTAGACACCTCTTTCTTACTCTCACTCACCCCTGGATCATGCCCCCTCTCATTCTTCCCCAACACAACATACTCAACAACTCTAGCTTTAACAAATAAATACAACAAATAATTTATTAAAGCAAAGAGTATGTGTGAGAAATGTGTGTGTGTAATGTGTAGAATGTGTGTCGAATATTCTAATGTGTATGTAGAATCAGACCAGTGAATCAGGAGCAAAGTTAGTTACATGTATTCCGGACAGAAAACCTCACCAAGAAGATGTTTCTCCGGCCACGTGACAACTTTCTCCGATCACTCTCGAACAATCAGGACGCTGGTCATCAATGATAGACACTGTTCGATATTGGTCATCACTCTAACACACACCGTGAATTTACACTGTTCAATAATGTTTATTGATCAGAGAATCTTTCCAATGACTTAAATGTCACATGGGAAAATATAACTGTTCATAAGTCACTGGTTATACAATTTTTTCCAATATAAAAAACAACCTATTACTGTTCCAGGTAGTTATATATTGGTATATGTGTTACGTATAGTGTTCTGAATCTACGGTGATGTAGCATATCACTCAAGGAAAAAATCACACCTATGTTCATCAAGTCCTGCTCAGCAGAAGTCAGGTTTCTGCAGACCAACTAGGCCATGCGCCCAGTGTACAAGCCTCTCAGTAACGTCTGTCTTCCATCCATGAGCCATCTTTTCTTCAACTTTGATACTAACTTCTTGGTAGTATTTCGTATCACCATCAACAAGTAGACCTGTAAGTTGAACCTGTAGAATAGAGAATCCCCTGGTGAGAGCAACTCAATTCTGACCTTAATAAGGTGAGTGTAGGCCGATAGCAGCACTCAGATCTATAACAGAGAACCGAACTCTGTCATACGGCCAAATAGCTCATCACATTGGTCTGAGACATAGAAACACAAGGAAAGATTAAAGGAAACGGGTAGAAACCTAGCAGATGCCCTACTGGAAGATCCTACCATTTCACATTCCCTTAAACCCTCCCAACCATCCTCAATCTCTCTAATTATTATCCCACTACATTGTCCTTAACTGCCTGAGTTTAATGATATATTACACAAGCTAGTTAAAGCTACACAATAGGTTACTAGTGCCGACGCTCCTATAATACTTTCTAGCACCGCACTTATAGAACATTCTATCACCGCACCTATAATACATTATATCACCGCACAGTACTGTACTCTATTCCTAATCATACTCTAAGTTAGATATGATTAATAGAATACCATATGCCTATTCCGGTTGATGATTGAGACTATGCAATCACAGACTGGATCTATGTCCGCCGATAAATATCAACTCTTTGACACTATAGTCTCTTTCAATTAACACAACTCAGAATATTGCACCGATCTTTAACACTTCAGAATTTTTGGTCGACTCCCTAAACTTGTTTACCTCAACTTGTTTTATATCGGGGCTTGCGTGACGTCACCAAAAAGTCTAGACGCTAATCAGTCCAGAGTCTGGCTTTCTCCCTGTTTTAGACTGACTGGAATCAATCCGCCGTCTATTTTGCTTTCATCGGGGAAATCTTTGTCTCGTACAACAAAAGTTCTGTCTGTCTGTGAGCCAGGGGATCCTTCCCCACATCACAGAATCTATCCGACGTCTGTCCAGACCTTCCGTCTACAACTTCAAAGGCTGTCTACCACCTTGTAGACGGATGGCGTCATTGTACGTTTCTCGAACAACCCACATCATACAGAAATGCCGACCGACCGTGTGCAGACAGTTTTCGCGACGTATTTTGTTTCTCAGTCCCCTGCTCATCGAAGGATTGCCTGTATTTGTAGACGAATGTCGGGTCTTGTTTGTCATCGATCGAAACTATCAAGTTTTTCCGCGACAACAGGAACGGAGCAATATGGGGACGACCCGTTGCCATGAAGTTGGAACCGTGACTAACTAACTAACTAACTAACTAACTAACTAACTAACTAACTAACTAACTAACTAACTAATATCCTTTACATGACGCCACAGTCATTCTCATCATTTACTGGCTGTTTTCGATTTCTTGGCAAGTTTACCTTCAGTAGTTTGATATATCTTTCTGAACAATCGGCACTACTACCAGCGCAGGACGGTCTGCTTCGAAATGGCCGGATGCTGTATTTCGGCACTACTACCAGCGCAGGACGGTCTGCTTCGAAATGGCCGGATGCTGTATTTCGAAAATGATATGTGGGATTACGGTTTGTATTCGTAACCTCTTCGACACAGAGCTGGCTAGAGTAGTACGACCCCAATAGACCCGATCCCTGACACATATTATCTCCAAGACACCGCTATAAAACATAATCATGGAACCCTGATACACAGCTCAACCCGACCTATGACACGCAATAAAAGAGCTACTCATCCCGACCTCTGATAATTGCCATAGAAACAAAACGACGGAAAACAACAAGTATAAACAAATATCACTTCGGCACGGTCGATACGAAATAGAACTGGCTGAAGCGATGACTCCAATGTCTCAAGGAGCCTGTGGGGAAATTACCTAAATACCCATATCCCCTTAATTGATGTTGCCAGTGACCATATATTGATACAGCTTTGTCATAAAGAGAGTAAGGGATAATGGAAATAATATAATCCCGTTCTCAAGTATGGGACATGGAGTGCTAATGGCGACACCGGATCTCATCACTTGGCTGTAGGGTCATCCGATACAGGACAAACGAAGGTCATGCGATCGCCGAATGTCAGGACGCTAACAAACTCTGGATATTGAAGTATGGCAATAACCAGATGGATCTCGTAAATAATAATGACTCATCTTCAGGTGTCTGACCTCATCATCATCATGTGCAATGCCCATAAGCATGGACGGTCATGTTTCGCCATCTTACATGATCACCAGAGCCGTGGATCAGCTCTGTATTCTAGTCTCAGTCATGCCGTGTGGCCAAGCCATCCAGATATTTACTTCTTTGCCTTCCTTGTGTTTTCCCCCTCAATCTTGACAGTTGTCACGAAGTTATTTAGTTTATTTATTCTCATAACGTGCCAAAAAATCATCACGATTGTCTATGTCTAATTTCTCTAATCAGTTTACCGGTTTCATTTGTTTCTTCTAGGTCTTGCTTAATGGTTTTTGTGTCCGTCCATGGTATTGTTTGTATTTCCCTCATAAAGCCATATTTCTTAAACTTCATTTTGACCTGGAGCAGATAACTGACGTTCAGGGAGTTCCTTGGCACTCCGTCTGCTGATAATTTAACGAAGTTTATGTTGTTTATATTATTATATATTACCCAGTCGCGTATGCATCCCACATATACCTTTCACAGCCTTATTGTGCTACTATCTCAAAATATATTTCTCATCATAATCATCGCCATCATCGTGGTGTGCCATACTGATAAGAGTTGACAGTCATAGTTTGCTATCTCACAATGACACCAGAGTCGGGGATCAGGTCTGTATTCTTGTCCTGACCATGCAATACGCCCTAGCCAGCCATTTATCTTTCTTCCCCTTGCTATTTTCCTTAGAATTCTAACAGTAGTCACTAAGTTTTCTAGTTCATTCCGCTTCATAAAATACCAAATAAATTATCTTAATGTAGAAATATATTTCTACTCGAAGCTAATTTCTCAACTACACTCCTTCTGTTCGTATATTCCCTGCATTCTAATGTGCCTTTTCCTTATAGGTTTCATCAGTAGTCAACAGACACTTGCAGCTGACAATATATCTCCGTTTGTTTTCATCTCTATTCACAAATATCGACCGGGTCTGACCTTGCTCAGGCTGACACAGATAAATAAGAGGTGTGGCTACATAGTATTACGTTTTTGTTCCTTACCAATTTCGCAGAAACAAAAACAATTACGTCGAGGAAGTAATCATGTCTTTCCTTCTGATACCGATAAAGTTCAATAACTTGGAAAATTTATAAATTATTCTAACAGCATTTCAGCATAAACAACATATTTGGTTTCATCTACTTCCATTCAAACCATCAGTTTGTCAGTTTCCTTTGAGAGCCCAACCTTTTGATGACCCAGCGAAACGCACTCCGACTGTAAGTCAATCCCCAAGTTCTTGAGTACTTTATCTCGCGATTTATTTCTAGTGACGGCAAACAATATTTTGATCGCGAATATGAAGTCACATTCTTTACATTCTTCGGACAAACACTATCTCAACTGTCTCTTGTGCCTTCACTATTTCGTTACTCATTGCTCTATTTTTGCATCATGCAGTAAAACAGCAAGCGTATTTTTGTGCTTGTTGTGATGATATTATTTATTGCGAAGCTTCTCATTCTTTGAGAATTATACATCATCATCATCATCATCATCATCATCATCATCATCATCATCATCATCATCATCATCATCATCATCATCATCATCATCATCATCTTTATCCAATGACTTGTCCTGTGCAGAACGTTTTCCCAATATCTCATTCGAAATGCCTCTCTATCCCCTAAACTTGAGCGGCGCTTAAATTATGAGTTAGTCGCAGGTCTCTTACATGACATCGTAGCCAGCCCCAGTATTTGTGTCTGTATGTGATTTAGTAGACAAGTTTACATTTTGTAGTTTGCCATTGCTTTCTGAAAACCGAAGCTCATACCATTATTAAAAATCAACACAAGGCGGTCTGCCTCCAAATCATTTAATATTGATTTCAACAAGGAATTCCGGGTTGCGAATAACGTTCGCAATGGACGTAAATTATACGCAACAAAATGCAACTAATAAAGGGAGCACAGAGGGGCAAGAAAAAAAATAAGTTAAGCTACAAATTGGAATTGGTGGCTATAATATGGACGTTGTGTCTTGAAAGTGTGAGTTGTGGCTGTAACAGCATGGCTACAAAGTGGAGGTTGTGGCTATAAAAGCATGGTTACAAAGTGGAGGTTGTGGTTATAAAGTGGTTTATAAAGTGGACGTTGTCGCTAGAAAGTGGAAGTCATGGCTATACAGTGGAAGTTGTAGCTATAAATTGGAAGTTGTAACAATAAAGTGGAAGTTGTGGCTATAACAGCATGGCTACAAAGTGGGAG
Source organism: Cepaea nemoralis (assembly GCA_014155875.1). Taxonomy (NCBI): domain Eukaryota; kingdom Metazoa; phylum Mollusca; class Gastropoda; order Stylommatophora; family Helicidae; genus Cepaea; species Cepaea nemoralis. The sequence continues at coordinate 8,687 of JACEFZ010009185.1, forward strand.
TTGTGGCTATAACAACATGGCTACAAAGTGGGAGTTGTGACTATAACAGTATGGCTACAAAGTGGAAGTTGTGGCTATAACAGCATGGCTACAAAGTGGGAGTTGTGGCTATAACACCATGGCTACAAAGTGGGAGTTGTGGCTATAAAAGCATGAGTACATATTGGAAGTTGTGGCTATCACAGCATGGCTACAAAGTGGAGGTTGTGGTTATAAAGTGGTTTATAAAGTGGACGTTGTCGCTAGAATGTGGAAGTCATGGCTATACAGTGGAACTTGTGGCTATACATTGGAAGTTGTAACTATAAAGTGGAAGTTGTGGCTATAAATTGGAAGTTATAACTATAAAGTGGAAGTTGTGGTTATAAATTGGAAGCTGTAACTATACAGTGGAAGTTGTGCCTTTAAGGTGGAAGTTATAACTATAAAGTGGAAGTTGTGGTTATAAAGTTGACGTTGTGGCTATAATGTGGAAGTTGTAACTACAAGTGTAAAGTGGAATTTGTGGCTTCAAAGTGAAAGTTGTAGCTACATAATGAAAGTTGTGGCTACAAAGTAGGAATTGTCGCTACACATTGGAAGATGTGTTTACGAATCAGCCGTTGAGACAAAATGGCTACACAGCAGTCATTGCGGCTGCGAAATAGCTATTACTGCTACACCGTGAACGTTGTGACAACAAAATTGCCATGGAACCTGCGTAGTGGACTCTGTGGCAACGACATGGACCTTATGGGAGCGAAATGGACCTTGTGGTAACAAAATGGACTTGTGTTAACAAAATGGACCTTGTGGTAACAAAATGCATCTTTTGGTAGCAAAATGGACCTTATGGTAACAATATGGACCTTGTGGTAACAAAATGGACTTGTGGTAATAAAATTGACCTTGTGGGAACAAAAAGAACCTTCTGGTAACAAAATGGTCACTGGGGATGCAAAGTCTTCAACTACAAATAATAATAAATATGAGGAGGCACTCATATAGACACTGATATGTAAACATAAACCCGAACACAGAGACATTTGAAAAAATCATAAATTGTGCAAATTCAAAATATAAAATATTTAAGTCAGTGACATCACACTTATATGTATGATTATAAATGGTTAAAAGTCCCGAAGCGTGAAGCAGTTATAGGTATAGGTCTGTCAAGTTCTAGTGCCATCACATTTTGCATGCCTGAGTGCACGGAATAACAGTTATCTAGACTTACCCTCATTTAGCGGACGACGAATGCCGGCGTCGAACGCTCATCTGATCGCGAATATACCACTATCAGAGTAACCCTATACCGATTACGCTAACGCGTCCGCTGACTATAAATAACATATCACCAACATGCAGATTTTGACTGGCACATAGAAAAGGTAAGGTAAATGGCAATAAGTATACAAAAATGTTTTGCATATCCTTTACAGGCCACCGCTGTCAACATCAGCATCTTTCAGCTGATTGTTGATTTCTTGGCAAGATTACGCTCAGTAGTTTAATAAGTATCAAAGGGCACTTTAAATAAGAGACACATATAAAACAATAAACACTTTTGTAACTGCTTCAATAATTGTCCGATGTTTTACAATTTCCGTGTAAAATCTAAGACTGAATGAACGGACCATAATCAATGAAACAGGGAGGAAAATAAAGACATAGACAGGGCCTGGGGAAATGGGAGATAATGCAGCAGTAACAAGCCATGAATTGGACGGAATGACTACAGTAATCATTTGAAGATCGGCGTCAGATGAGGCAACGAGGAAAGACGTGAAAACTTTGTGATTGCTAGTCAATTATTATAGATTTTTAGATAGTATATAACTTCTGATTTTTTGCAGACACCAGAAGCATCTTATTATTGTCTGCTTATTGTTAGTATATAGACATTATATCTCCCTGTGTATCGTTAGTTCGTTGTTTGACTTACCGTACCTCGTTGTCCGTCTCCTTTTTAATCTTAAATTTTGTTTAATTAATGTTACAATTAATCCTCGGGTATAATCTTTTATGTTATTCTTTTAGCGTTATAATACACAATGTTTGTTTCTTAAATATAACTTCGCATTTTGTTGTGTGTGAATGTGTGTGCGTGTGCGTATGCGTGTTGTTTGTATAATATGAATGTGCGTGCATATGCGTAGGTATATACTCGTATGTGCCTCCTATATTCCTTTCTGTCCATTTCGTATACAATACTTGTCTTCACACTGTAACTCTTCTCTTATTTTTGTCTACTCATATGGCATAGGGAAACTAAATACTGTTTGCATATCCTTTTACAGGACATCGCTGTCAACATCAGCATCTTTCAGCTGTATGTTGATTTCTTGGCAAGATTACGCTCAGTAGTTTGCTATTGCTTTCTGAGCGGCCGGCTCACATACCCCGTAAGTTACCGATGCGATTCGAACCACTGCTGATTCTCACCGTCGTCATGTTACTTACGAGAGTATATGAGATTACGGAGAAAAGTCGCTAACCTCTTGGCCAGGAAGCCGCCAATAGGGAAACTAACAACACAATAAAACCACTTCCATGGCAGATAATCCTGTTGAGGTAGAAAAGTTAAATCCTCATATATTTATGGTCACGGCATGTTGAGACAGGGTTATTTCCCTTTCTTACTGCCTCTCTTTTCCTAATGTTTCCCGGAACATCCTCAAAAATGTCAAGTGTTCATTTGTTTTATAAGGCTGGGTCAATTACAAAGCCGTTCTGCCCGAGGCAGCATGAGACAATTCTCCATAATATGAAAGATGCCATATTTGTTACAAATTCATTCATTCAATAATTCAGTAGCATGTCCTTTACAGAACCTCGCTCTCATAACAACCTTCTAGAAAACTTCTCAGTCATAAGCAAGATGTCCCGCGTCCAATACACCCATCTGGAGACCATCTGCCACATCCTGCACCCATCTTCTCTTTGGCCTTCCTCTTTCTATCGTCCCGTCCATATATCCCTCCATTATATTTCTTTCCAATGTTTCTTGACGTTTTAAGTGACCAAACTATTTCAATTTTCTTTGTTTTATCGTCTTTAGTAGCCAACCGTCATCAATATTCAGATCTTGTCGTATGGATGCATTTGTTCCTTTCTGTATCCAAGATATTCTTAGAACCTGTCTATAACATTTACATGCACATGCATCTATGCCCTGTTCAGCTTGTTTAGTAAGATTTGTTACACAGTATTATAATTAAGGTGAGATGAGCAGACGTCACAACTACATGGATATCTTTCTATGGCAACAGTGTCTCTCTGGAGGAGCAAATGCATGTGTACGCATGACTAGATAGACTTACAAGGGCATTTTCTGGCCATGTAATGAGAAGGGAGGCATTAGTAAACATAGTTATGACTGGACAGATCTATGGGAAACGAGGCAGAGGCAGACCGTGAGAAATGATGCTGGAGGGACAGAGACTGATTTGGAGGAATTTCATCAACATAGTTAATATAGAACACCAAGGCCGTAGAACTGTGGAGAGACGTGAACGTCTCGCCAGATGGCAGGACATGAGTTGCTGGTGATATCAGTTTACTGAGTATTTCGGCAACATTTTCGTAAACATTATTTTAACAAGAATGCAGGTCAGGCGGACTATCTCTGCCTAGCATCACAGTGTGGGTTTTTACTTGGAAGATTAACTGTGGTTCCTTTCGCCAACTGCAATATTAATTTAGGGAGCAAAACATGCCTTTGTACATTTGCTTACACTGAACTTACTTAAGTATTTGACCTTTCAGTAGTTCAGGACTAAACGCCCCTTTAAAATAATCTGCTCATCGTAATTGCTGAATTTGATGAAATGTATCCATATCCGCAAAACGATAAATAGCGTATTCCTATAAACCTAAAGCTACCAATGTCCAACTTGGGCACTATCCAAGTCACACATAAGCAAACACATCTACATCTGCCACATGAGTTGCCTTAGGAGAGCTGCCTATTTATCCATCCTAGACCGAGTAAGAAATGATGTTACCAGACATACATTGTGATTAACACCATTGTGTTACATATATTTAATGACAGATGGTCAGATTGTTGTTCGGCCATCTCGTTAAAACGCATCACCTTCAAATTACAACAATGGCACTACATCAAAATAGGTCAGGAACGAGGGCAAGAATGCGGCGCAGAAGAAAATCGATTGATGTTATATCATAAACATTGTACAATCACACGGAATGGCACTATCCAGTGCCACCCATCAGGCACTGGAACGTCAGCTATTCCCCCACAATGCGTGTCAGTCAAGGTAGACGATAATGATGATCACATGATTAGTTACGTGGTGACATGCGCACCAAATGGTAAAGCTTTGTAGGCTATCGCTAAGCTAGGTGAGGAGAGCTTCCTTTAATAAGCAGGGAGAAGTGAATACTCAGAAATAAAAGCCAGACGGAGGTTGGCGTGGTCGAGTGGATAAGAACGCGTGTTCCTAAACATCCGGTGTGCTAATGCCGAGGTAAGGGGTTCAACCCCTACACCGGACAGATGGACTAAAATGTTGACCTCTCGTCCTTGACTTGAGGACGAAAATTACATTTACCTCTGAAGTCGGAGTGGGTTCATCCCACAGCAAGGGACATTGTTAATAGGCAAAGCTAAATCATACGCAACATTCATTCCAGCACTACTTGAAGATGTGTCTATGGACTATGCTTTAGTTCAAAGCGAGCGAGCGCAAACAAAAGGCCAGACAATACAGTTGATGGATTCCTACTCAAAGGACGCATCAACTCATTGTCAATTATGGCCGAGGAGGCTGTGACTCCTGGCTGGTGGAAATAAAATAATTCCACCATAGCTGGGCACCGAAGGGATTCTGCATCGCACTGCGAATCACGTGGGTTCGATTCTTGGCTACGTCGTTCGGTTCACGTGTGCGTTGTCTCGGAGGTGGGTCATCGCTGGAGCTACAGAGTTCCTTCTTTATGTGACGCTTTCGTCAGGCTGCCCTGCGGAAAGAGGCCGAGCCACATTGAATACAACCAGGTGAAATGAAGACCCTTTTATACCTGTTTTGAAAACCGCAATACTCAGCCAACTCATAAAACATGCTTATGGGGTTTACTCTGGGGGAAGAGCCAGCCCGATCCTTCAACAAGATGCATCCAACGGAAGGAATATTGGGGTGGCCTCTAGATTTAGCGGTTAGTGGCAAATATTTTGAATAAGCAGCCATTGACCAACAAGCAGTTAGTCATAGAGAGATAGTTGGTGGGAGAGCAGATAATATATCCTCACAACTCTATGACATGGCCATCAGCGTGATAGAGGTGCTATACAAAACCTCTCCACATTGCTGCCTTGCAGGGTCTGGCATTTATTCAAAGGCTATTGGAGTGACACCAAACACAAACCAGTGGAAGACACAGGGAAACCACTGTTGTGAAATTATACTTCTCAACAAATTGGATACAAGTTGTTGGAGCTCGCAAGATGTGAAAAATTATGATTGCCCACAACAGTGTTCATGATTGCCAGGGCGCGTTTATAGATATCTTGATAACTGGCGCCCTCATGGTTGTTAAGGGGCCACTGTAATTTCAAAGCAGTTCAAGTGGTTCAAACACCATCCCACGCGTTCCTCTGTTTTGGTGGTCGGTCAACATCCGTAGTACCCACTGTGAACACACCTTCCGATATTGCAGTTTCTTACGAACGACCTTTTGAATTGTCCCAATTGACACATCAAATTCTTTCGCTAGCGAACGTATGCTTCGACAACGGTTCATCTGTACTGCTGCATCAATTTTGGCGATGGTTTTGTTCTGTTGCAACAATATGTGCATTGATCCGGCCTTCGAAGATCTATCGTGAACTGACGTCCTTTCCGAAACATTCGTGCCCAACCTGTCGCTGTTGTCTTCGACACACATTTGTTACCCTACGCTGCATGCATTCTTCGACGAATGTCCACTTGTCGACATCCTTCAAATGAAAGAAACTGAATCACCGCTCTTTGAGCTTCTTTGGACGGATTTTGGATCAACCTGGCCATTTTCCTCAACGATCAGAAACGGAACCTATGCATCATCGAACGATAAGCAAGTGCTCTTTTATTCATTGGTCAGTACTTATCACATGACTATGACATGCTCATGTTTAACGTACGCAATTACGCGCGGTGCGGCACGAACGGATACCAAATGAACGCCTCTTATAGCTTTACGTCTCTCTCTCTCTCTCTCTCTCTCTCTCTCTCTCTCTCTCTCTCTCTCTCTCTCTCTCTCTCTCTCTCTCTCCACCTCTTTCTCTCCCCTCCCCCTTCTCGTATTTTTGTGACTCTTTTCATCACTTTCTGTCTCCTGTAGACATTTCAGTCCCCCAATTTCTTTCTTACCCTCAGGTTCTGTCTACTGTTTTTACATTCAATCCTCATTTTACATCTCCGCTCCCTCTCCCAGCCTGAAGGATAGTATTCCTAACGCACAATTACTACTAACGAGAATGAATGTGGAGGGGCTCGCCAACGCACATGTGATCTATCTTGCTTGCGATCACACTTGGTATAGCTCAGAGAATAATACATTTCGTTAATATTGAAATCCCCCAACGTCCATTGCAGTGTATTGATATTATTGTTTTTACTTTAATTCATGACGTCTAATTTGTTTACTTCACGTCAATCTTTGGATCTCGAATGCGTCATATAGTTTTATTTTTGACTGTACGTTTTTTTTAGTTTCTGCGATTAATAATCACTTTGTATGTGTTAGTTTCTTTAAAACATTCTGTATGAAATATGAGAATTCATTCTTGTTTGTTTTCATCCACCAATTATTATTTTCTCCTCTGTTTCTTACTCTCTGACTCTTTATGTCTTTCTATCTCTCCCTTCGACACTTTCTTTCTCTCTCAGTCAATTTCTCCGTCTTTTCCTGTCACTCTTTCTACCCCGCCCCCTCTCTCTTTCTCCCTCTCTCTCTGTCTATCCCTGTCTTGTCTCTCTCTGTCTTTCACTTTCTCTATCTCCATGTTTTTCTGTCTCTCTGTCTATCTTTCTGTCTCTGTCTCTCTGTCACACCCACATCTGTGTGTTTCTCCGTTTCTCTATTTCTATCTCTTTTTGCCCTCTCTCTCTCTCTCTCTCTCTCTCTCTCTCTCTCTCTCTCTCTCATCATCACTATCATCATCACCAATATATATATATATATATATATATATATATATATATATATATATATATATATATATATATGAGAATGTTTGTTTGTTTGTTTGTCCTTTATACGTTCCCGAACGGTCCATCCGATTGATATGACATTTTGTACAGATGTTCTCACTCCCGCGGATCCAACTGAAATAGTTAGTTAGTTTAAAAATAGTTTTGTACGTAATAAAAGAACCTTAAAAGGAAAGACGTATAATTAAAATATTGCAAGGGGACTTATCAAGAAGGGAGAGAGAGAGGTTCCGGGGGGAGAGAGAGAGAGCGAGAGAGAGAAAGAGAGAGAGAGAGAGAGAGAGAGAGAGAGTGAGATCAGACACAGTGTACACACCTTACAGAGAGAATAACGATTATTTATTTTCAAATGATAATGATCAGTGTAACATCCACGATCATCATCATCATCACTATCATCATCACCATTATGATTACCATGATGCGTGCCAACTGGCGCCGGTGTTCATTTCTCTCCCTAGATCACGGTCGTGGCGTTCTGAATCAACATTTCTGATGACATTCCTCCATGCCACCGTCTCAGTCCATCCAGCATTTCTTGGTCTGCCTCTGCCTCTTTTGCTAGTGATCTTTCCAGTCGTGACGCTGTTCTCAAACTGCCCCTCTTCTCATCAAATGACTAAATACAATGTTTGCCTATTTCGTATAGTTGTGTATAATGTTCTATACTGAAACACATGTTGAAAATACGAATATTTAACTCATATTGTGCTCCGTCAACGCAACTGACTGGTGCAATAGCGTGGGAAACGAGCACATAAGTAGCAGATTGACTGTTAGTTAGTTAGTCTTTCCTCTTGAGCCTAAAGCGGCGCATAGGGCAGAAGTTCTGTCTCTCCATGCCTGGCGGTTCGCTGCTACCTGTTGTAGATCTTGGATATTTACTTGGCCATTGAATGAGCCTTCTCTAATGATGGTTCTACGCAGGGTCTCTCTTGGTCTTCCCCGTTTTCTTTTCCCTACTGGTGACCATATGAGGGCTTGGTAGGGGAGTCTTGACTTGTCCATTCTGAGTACATGGCCGATGTAGTTCCAACGGCGTCTTATGAAATTGGATACTGTATCTTGCTTAGTCTCTTGTCTTATTTGTGAATTGGTTCTGAAGTCTGTCCAGTGGATGTTTAGAAGTCTTCTAAGACATTTGTTCTCAAAATTGTCTAATTTTTTATCTAAAGCTACCGTTGATTTCCAACTTTCACATCCATACGTTAACACTGGAATCACACAAGAGTTGAAGATTTTAAGTTTTGTGTGTTTGCTGAGTGTCTTTGACTTCCAGATGTGTGACAGTTTATTGAAGGCACTAGATGCCAGTGCGATTCTAGATGATATTTCTGGTGTTGAGTCCCCTGTAGATGTCATTTTGCTTCATAGGTATGTGAAGCTGTTGACTTTTTCAAGAACGTAGCTGTTCAATTTGATGTCATCTGAACTGTTGGTAAGATCAATAGTCTTTGTTTTTGTGGTGTTAATTTGGAGACCAATTTGCTCTGAAACATTTTGGAGGTGGTTTATTTTCTCTTGGGCATCCGGGTGTGTTGAACTCAAAAGCACTATGTCGTCGGCAAAGTCCAGGTCTTCTAGAATTTTGTCAACCCAATGGATACCCATATTTGTGTTGTTTGTGCATTTGCGCATGACCCAATCAATAGCTATTCCAAAAAGCATCGGTGATAAGACACAACCCTGTTTCACTCCTGTTTCGACTGAGAACCAGTCAGAATTGCCTGTTTCTGTTCTTACGCAGCAATGTGTTTCTTTGTAGAAAGATTTTATGACGTTAGTATATTTGGTAGGAAAACTATAGATGTTAAGTAGATTCCAAAGTGAAGGACGGTGGATACTGTCGAAGGCTTTTTGAAAGTCGACAAAGTTGGTGATTAATTTCGACTGGAATTCTACGGAGTCTTCAATGATTATTCTGAGGGTGAAAATGTGGTCTATGCATGACCGTTTTGGTCTGAAGCCTGCTTGTTCTTCTCTGAGCCTTTCATCTATCGCCTTTTTCAATCTCTCAAGTAACATGCTACAAAAAAGTTTTCCTGGTACTGACAATAGAGTGATACCACGCCAATTATTGCAATCAGACATATCGCCCTTTTTGGGCAGTTTGAAAATTACACCATCTTTCCACGGTTGTGGTGGGGATTCGCTTTGCCAGATTTCATTGATCAGCTGTAACAAAAGTTGTAAGGTGTTCTCATCTGCTGCTTTGAGCATTTCTCCTGAGATTTCATCTTCACCAACAGCTTTGTTGTTCTTCAATTTTTTGATGGCTGCTTTAATCTCTTCCATGGTGAATGACTCGCAGGAGGCATCTAGTGGGGCCATAGTAATTTCTCCATCCAGGTTCGGAACAGTGTCAGGCTGCGGTCTATTTAATATTTCTTTGAAATGTTCTGCCCATCGTTGCTTTTGAAGGTCATCGGATAACAATTGATTGCCTTGTTTGTCTTTGATGGGTATATTTGGTGTAGGTGAGTGGTTGCATAGTTGCTTCATGATATGGAATACGGCTCTGTTGTTTCCAGTTCTGGCAGCTGCTTCGGCTTCGGAGGCCAGGCTGTGAATAAAGTTTTGTTTGTCTTTTCGTGCGCTTGATTTCACCTCTTTATCCAACATAGAGTATTTTTGCTTATGGGTTTCATATGTAGATGTGTCTTTTGCAGAAAGAAGTGTTAGTTTTGCTTGTTTTCTTTCTTGTATCTTCGTCCAGGTGTTATCGCTTAGCCACTTATTCTTCTGTCTTTGTACGTAGCCGACTGTGTTTGTTGCAGCATTTAGCAGGGTATTTTGTAGGAAATTCCAATTTTCTTCAATGTTGTTTTTAATATTCGCATTGCTCGATATACTTTCATTGTTAGCATAGCTGCTTCGTACCTCTGAATTGAATGCGAGTTGGTGTTCTTTAGTCAGTAGGGACTGTGAGTTTATTTTCTTAATTCTGGGTGATCTGTGCAGAGTCTTGAGCTTTATTTTTAGTTTGGCAATGCAGAGATTGTGATCACTGCCAGCATCTGCACCTCTGTAGGCTCTGACGTCTTGTACTGATGAACGGAATTTGGCATTAATGCAGAAATGGTCTATCTGATTTTTTGTGATGTTATCAGGCGAGTTCCACGTGACTTTGTGTATATCTTTGTGCGGAAATAAAGAGTTTGCTACTATCAGATTTGCTATTTCAGATTGACTGTACACCTTAGAAAATTGTGTATATAGAAACATGGGTCGCAAATGATGGAAAGTAAAACCAAAGAAAGTTACCTTGAGAAGGAAAACATGGAAAGATATGTGAATTAAGAACCAAATTAAGAAACAAACAGTGTTTCATATACTAAAGACATTAAAGACAGTTAGTTGCATATCCTTTCCAGGATGTAGCAGCCAACTCCAGCATTGTTTGGCTGTTTGTGATTTCTTGGCAAAATTACGTTCAGTAGTTTGCCAGTACTTTATGAACGACCTGCACTCATACCAGTATATGAAAAACAACGCAATGCAGTCTGCTGCCAAATCGCCGGCAGCTGTGTTTCAAATACGGTATGCGGGATTATGAATTGCGTCCGTACCTCCTGACCTATAGAGCTGGCATAACAAACGTATTAAAACATCATCATCATCATCGCCATAAGCATATAGTAGGTCCATTGCAGTATATTGCTTGGGGGACTGAAATGTCTACAGGAGACATAAAGTGATGAAATGAGTCACAAAAATACGAGAAGGGGGAGGGGAGAGAAAGAGGAGGAAAAAAGAGAGAGAGAGAGAGAGAGAGAGAGAGAGAGAGAGAGAGAGAGAGAGAGAGAGAGAGAGAGAGAGAGAGAGAGAGAGAGAGAGAGACCTAAAGCTATAAAAGGCGTTCATTTGAGGTATTCGTTCGTGCCACACCATGCCCACCGTCAAGATTCTCAATCCCCTGCTTGATGTAATTTCAGGGGATGGCAATATCACGTGACCATCATAGTGTAAGGTCGGCCACTGCCTTTTTTCCAGGAACCACGAATTGCATCATTGTTCTTTCCAAACTATTGTGTTGTTTAATGTGGCACATGTAGTATTTCAGTTTCCGAGACTTCATGATGTTAATGAGCCAAATTATTCAAGATGCTTCCGGTCCCCAATACGGAGGATAGGCGGTTGAGCTGTTAAAGCCTCTGGTGTGTTTATGCTTATGGCTACGATTCGCTTACCGTTTTGCCTCAATTTGGACTGGTAATGCATGGTTCCGTTGCCCTGCTACTGAGTTGAGTGCGTGAAGCCTCACTGTGAGCTACGAATTTTATGTTTAGTGCTTTTCCATTTCTCCGCCATTGTATGTATCGTGAACTGCATGTTCAAAAAAAAAATGGTGACCGGCCGGTCGCTGAACTAACTGGGTTGCCTTAATGCAGTAACGTGTGGCTGCTGGTTTTCTAGTGACTGCCGCTTCCTTCGAGGATGAAATGTATTGATTATATATTATTCGTGGCCGATGTTTGTGTTGGCATTCTAGCAAGGGCATTATGCATAGCAAACCTGTGCGGGCTGTTTGTTTGTCGAGACTCTTGTCTTCCACTTTTCACATGGGGGAAGTGAGGAGCAATTTATGTGATATACACTGGCACAGGAACGGAGAATAATGGAGTGAATCTTTGCCGTGAAGTTGGAGCCGCGAGAAACTAACTAACTTTGAAGTTGGAACCGCGACAAACTAACTAACTAATAAGCCAAATTTCCGTCTTTGATGCTGAGATATTGTAGGATGTCAGTATTTTTATTCTTCTTGGTCCACGACGTACTATGAACATTTCTCTGATAGCCCTAATTGTTTTCTTTTGTGATTGTGAAATTGTCTGTTATTCATGTCTGTGTGTTGTCATCGGAGTTTAGTTGAGTTGAGTCAAGAACCGATTTCACAGCTCTCGGGACATATCCATGCGTGCTCCGCCTTTATCTCCAACACAGGAAAGATGCATGTCCAAAAGTTATACTTTAATTTTCTGTCCCTGGTGTTACACCATAGGTTCTTAACTGATTCAGTGCCGAAGGATAATATATCGCCACATGTGACCCACCATTAGGACAGAAGGACGATATATCGTTATACTAGAGACATCGTGTCATGTGTTTTGTTTCGTGGCATCTTATGCAATTTCGAAGCTCAGTGAATGGAAATGTACATTATAATGCTTGTTAATTTGATTTTGTACCACTTTTGGTCCAAACTAGGTACTTTCTTTCCGATTTGCCGTACTTTACCGGAGATTATTTTCCATTAATTTTCGTTTTTTTGTTATGGTGTCTCCATTTAAAGGATACATAGAGTGCTCGTTATGTTAAATTCCCCGATTATTTCACTTTCAAGTTCGCGTTAAAAAAAAGGGACCAATTGCTTTATATAGTTTTTCCCTCCTCGGTTTACGTGTGTACATCTCGTGTTTCTGAAATTCATTTCTCACACAGAGATACAGAGTGACCTTTTCAGACATAAGTAGACCCACAAATCACGTTTTATGTAGATGTATTTGTTTGTTCTAGTATGTGTTATTAGATGTATCGTCCAATTTTATGTACATCTTGTCATTTTCGACTATTAAAGTCGTGAGGTTCATCCCAAACGAAAATGATGAAAATTGCATGCTCTGATGTGATATTTAAATGGCCGGAAATAGTCGTTTCCTTGTCAGCGATGTGTATTTAATATTTTTATGGAATATTCACAGCGATTTGAATGAGAATGAATGCATGATTGCATTCAACGTTAAATTTAGTATTTGGGTATAAATTTTCATCATTCTGCATGGGCGGGATCATTGCTAATTTTTAATCTTTCCAACGGAACAGCTTTTGTCAAAATGCATCTATCTACGGCAATCTACGCTGGCTGACAAGTCTCGCCGCGTGCAGTTTGTGCGCTGTCTGACGTCATCACGGCATGGCGTGATGTATACACCTGAGTGTCTGGGTATATATATATATATATTAAATATTGAGTACAACCCACTACTGGCAACGATGATCGAATTCCGGTATGAACCTAAGGCCTATCCACGTCAGTATGGAAGCACTAGACTCGAGTTTCGCCCTCGTTTGAGCTCGTCAGTAGTGCATATCCCTGACCGGATCCGGAAATAAGCCCCGGATCACTGACGTGTGAAGCGGGTGTGTAAACACGCGGCAAACGTTGGACACACAGCCAAATTATCATAACAGAATATCACAACGTTACCCATCGTAGGCTATGCTCAAGATTGCCCAATCGCCCCGACTGACGTCCGTCAATCGATGTGGACCCGAAACGATCAGGACTTCTCATTGGCAAGGAACACCAGGCCTCCTAAATCCAATGAGCAATAATCAAATATATAAACTGGCAAATTTTAAGGGTTAATTAATCACAGTG